>OX454528.1:69582114-69781687 GCA_949715645.1 Portevinia maculata | reverse complement strand
ATGAAGAACAGCAGGAGCTTTCTGATTATTTCGACAGGGATATTGGCGATGATGTGGTGAAGTAAGCGATGCGATTGGTGGACGAGATCATCCTGTAGCTGGATTATATCTCAACGATATTGACGCTGCTAATAGTTCTTTTTCTGGCGATGATCTATCAATTGAATTGAATAGCGGCGATTCAAATAATGATTATCCCTAATGCACAATTTGAGCCGCTTCAGGATATCCATTGGGTAGAGCTTGTTCAAGATATGGAAGAAGGAGATATTGTTTTAGTGCAAGTGATAGTGCCAGAAATAGCAGCTGAGGCAAATCGTTGCCAGAAATATATGGGCCAAGGCAAAAATGACTACACTATGATGGTCGATTCCTAGTGCTACAGAATAAAGGGGGACTGAGGAAATGAAGAAGAATGAAATGAAGTATGCCTCTTTTAGCACAGAGACTTTTGTCGACCATCAATCTGCATTCAAACGTCTTTTGCCAACTGCTATTATTGAATCAATCGTCTTAGAGACAAATAGAAAAGCTAAAGCGCAATTGCCGATTAACAGCGTCAAGATAATCCGAAAACACTGCGAACTTTGCATAATACCAATGTCGAAGAGGTCTATGCCTGAATTGGCATTTTACTCTACACTGGCGCCAAATCCTATATGCCATTCTATAGGGCAGTGATGTCATTAGAGCGATTTTAGCAAATCTCTAGTTTTTCGCGTTTTGATGATTCAAGAACCCGTGAGGGAAGATACCACCACCCACCATTTCGCCGTAAATGGCTCTTCCAAATGAGTTTGAAGTTGGTTTTCGTTCCATCCTAAGAACTAACGATTGATGAGCAGTTGGTAACATCGAGAAAAAGATGCAGCTTTCGTCAGTATATACGAGTATGTACCATCAATGCCAATAAAGTATGGAATTAAAATATTTTGGCCGGTATATTCCCAAACGAACTATCCGAATTTCACGTGCCTTGGTTCTTCAACTTGCCGAGCGCAGTTTGAATATTGGAGCAAACATTACCAGGATAAATTTTTTACGAGTTATCCATTGGCAAAGGTTTTGTATTCCCACAATACAACTCTAGTGGGTACAGTTCGATCCAACAAACGCGAGCTGTGTTCAGCGATCAAAGAATGCGAAAAAAGAGGTCCGTTTGCTTCAGTTTTCTGCTTCTCAGATCTCGCGTGAGCTACATGACTGACTCCAAAAAGAATCTTGTGCTAATGTCGACTGCCCAAGCTTCCGAGCAGATATGTATCTCATTCCAGTATTGTATGTGATGCTATTGAAGAAATGTCGTGCTTGACGCCTAAAACCATCATATGCGGTGATTTTAACATGAATCTACTTAATAGGTCTACTAATTCCTCATTTATTAACACTGTGAGGGCTCTTAATTTATTTTTCCTTAATTCTACTAACGCAACCCATTTTAAACCGAACTGTTCACCGTCATTGTTAGATGTTTTCTTGACAAGTGATGAAAGTCTTGTGAAATGTTACAGTCAACTATCTGTACCTGTCTTTTTATATCATGACCTTATTTTCGCTACCTTCAATGTAAATGTAAATAGAAGTTCCAGACAACCCATCCAGTATCGTGATTTTCGTAGTATAAATGTTGAAAGTCTGTTCTCTGAATGCCTTAGTCTTGAATGGTGCAATATCTATCTGTCGTCGGATATTAATAAACAAGTAGAGTTTCTAAATGCAAGTCTGGAGTACCTGTTCACCAGACATGTTCCATGCAAAACCTGGGTTCCTAAAACAAAATCCTGTCCTTGGTTTTCAACCGCAATATTTGATGCTATGAAGAGAAGGGACATATTGTACCGACGTTGGAAAAGTTTTCGCTGTACTGAAATGCATGCAGACTATAAAACCAGCAGAAATCATGTCACATGTATAAGAAAACTGCAAAATTGAGGTACTATAGTGCCAAATTTAATTCTGACCGATCGTCAAAATTTCTTTGGAACCGAATTCGCGAGATTGGTCTATGTAAATGTAAAATATTTCCGGTAATAACGACGACATTGACATTGAGGAGTTAAATGACCGTCTCGCTACTTCAGGTCCTTCCAATACATTCAATTCTTCGGCTTTCTTGACTGTTGATAATAGTAGAATGGATGGCTTCGCATTTAACAGAGTAGAATTATACGCGGTTGGAATGACGATATTATCTATGAAGTGTAAATCTGTTGGTTTGGACAACGTCCACCCAGATTTCATTAAAATACTTCTTCCTCTCATTTTACCCCATGTTATGTATATATACAACACTATTCTTATGACTTCCACATACCCAACCGCTTGGAAAAAAGCAAAAATTGTACCTATTCCGAAGAAAGGTAATGCTCCGGAATACAGACCAATCGTAATACTTTCGTTTCTTTCCAAAGTATTGGAATCAAACAAAAGTCGCCGAATGACGGAATACGTCGAGAGCAAAAAGCTATTGACAACAATGCAATCTGGTTTCCGTTCAGGACACAGTTGTATAACAGCTTTACTTAAAGTATCTGATGACATTCGGCAGGTTATCGATGAGGATAAAACAATTCTCCTGGCCTTGCTCGACTTCTCTAAAGCTTTCGATTGTGTAAATCCGTCAATTCTGTGTAACAAACTCTCCACAATATTCAATTTTTCTGTTGCCTCTAACAAGCTTATATACTCATATCTCACTAACCGTGTCCAAGCTGTATCTTACAACTCCAAGATGTCAATCCTCCGTGCTGTTACTAGTGGTGTCCCACAAGGGTCTATACTGGGCCCTTTGCTTTTTAAAATATTTATTAATGGCCTCCCTACTGTATTGTCTCATTGTAAATTCCATGTCTACGCAGACGACGTACAGCTTTACCTAAGCTTTTCCATTGGTATGGTGGAAGATTCTGTCGTCGGTGGTCCACACAAAATGCTCTCAAGCTTAATCCTGAAAAAACCAAAATCATCCCCATCTCTAAGCATCCACCTTGTCTTTCTATCTTTCCTCCTATAGAACTATACCCCACCCATGTAGAATATGTAACCCATGTACGAAATTTCGGAATTATTTTTAACAGTGAGCTTACATGGTGCAACCATATTTGTTCCATGGTATCCAAAATATATGCTTCGCTCAGAGGTTTATCTGTCAGCAAAGCAATACTTCCGGTTGAAGTTAAATTAAAACTTGTAAAAGCACTTATTGTGCTTATTATCTCATACGATTGTGAAATCTTTGCTGACTCAGACTACATTTCTCTTCTTAAGCTAAAAAAGGAACTTAATTCGACTGCTCGGTATGTCTTCAATCTACGGAGATATGAAGACGTTTCAATAGAACGTCGCAAACTTCTTGGTTGCGACCTTGATGCCTTTTTATCCGTCCTGTGTCTTACTCTTCAAGATTATTCACAGACAATAACCAGAGTATTTGTTCAACAAACTTTCCTTCTCGCGGTCTAACCGCTGTTTAACTATTAAACCATCTACTCATACCTGCTTGACATCTCGCAGACAGTTTTTTGTTCATGCTGTTCGGCTTTGGAACCACCTGCCTCACCAGGTGAGGAATGAAATCGAATATAGATATCATCATCGGCGTGTTATTCTCACTTTGTACCAAACTGAAATCACTCACACTTATTTTCGTTATCTTAGTTCTTGGTGTATAATTAATCTCTTCTGTATCTTTCTTCTGTATCTTCATCTTTCTTTTGTTTATCAAATCTCTTTCTTTCTCCTAAATACATTTAAAAAATTGTTTTTTAATATATTTAATACTTGTACCTGTACTATTTATAAGTGCTTTGCTCTTTATGTACAGCGATTCTTATTATAACTAATAAATAAATAAATAAATAAATAAATACATGAAAATACAAGGAAACCAATCATTATTCATGATTATAACGAGCACAAAGATGACGACGACATATTCGAAAAAATGGTACGCGGCTACACCTGCAATGGAGATTTTTCACAACATGGTTGACCTGGCTGGACTTGCAGCTTTTTGACTGTTTGTGCTATGCTATCCGGCTCGGAACAATAACCAATCTCCGAAGCGAACATTTTTTCTCAAAGAGTTGGCACTTAAGTTGGTTCTAACACACCTAGTCAACCTGTGCAGACTTCTACTGAAGCCATCCGTTAAAATTGCAATAGGTTTGAGGGGTCACAACAAAAGAAACGTTGAGGTACTCCTCAAAAGAGTTTCCGGAAAAAAGGTAAAAACACATCATTTTCACTAACTAAAAATCGATTGCGTAGATGTGAAGTAAGTCCCTGCACTCGAAGAACAAAGACACAAAAATAACCGCCGTTTGTGATCTATATTAAAAACCTACTTGCAGCAAGCATTATATTCGAGCTTGCAAACACTGCTAGCTCCTAAAGTTCAACAGCCCTTCTGATGAAGAATGTTTGGACGAGGTTTACATTTTGATCAGGCTAGATCTATCTACACCAGGTCCGTCCACACAAGGTATGTAAACACCAGGTCCATTCAGACTACATCCAGCCGCTCGACAATCACCACCGTCCAAACGAGCTCATACCTGCTTTCCCACACAACTTTTTTTTTTTTTTTTTTATTAACATATTTTATTCCAGTGATGATGAGTTAATAACTTATACATATAAATTTGACACAAGTATGGAATAAGATATTAGGGTGACATTCTATAGCCTTGTGAAGACTAGAGGCGAATGGCCCATTGGTTAAATCAATATACAATAGCTATGGGGTTTTATTTTGTTTATAACAAGAATAATGAACAAAACATATTAATTTAAGATTTTATACAAATTAAGAGAAATTGATATAATATTTTTTTTTTGAAACAGTAATTAAGTGAAAAGGAAACAACATATATACAAGGTGGCGCAAAAGTAATCCTCCTATCAGAAAATGCTATAAATTTTGCGATTGGGCCCCTAATGTCAGTTCTGTTTTGACATTTGTGTAGTAAACTCATGCGAAATACACGTTAATAAACAATGTTATGCTACACTGCTCCAGAACGCGGAATATTGGTGACTATTTATTTGATTTTTTTTTTTAAATTACAGCCAAAAAACATCGGAAGGATATTTTTGCGCCACCTTGTATAATAATAATAATTTAATTCTTTCTTTGAAAAAAGTAATATACGTTTACGGAAACTATATGAAGATAGAACGAAACAAATCAAACAGTGCTCATAAACAAATTTTTGACTTGAGAAATATCCTTCTAAATAACCATAGTTTGCCTTTTTTTAAAAATACACTTTGTGTATTTATTATTCTAATCTCGTATGGTAATTGATTAAATAATGTAGGCTCTGATACAGCATAAAAGTTATATAAAATTTTCTTGTTTGCCACCGGTACCTTTACTTGTTGCTGAGAATTTACCCTTAACCTGTATACATTTGAATTTCTTAGTATTGAGCTATATCCGCTATGCATGAAAAAGACTTTAGGAACTTTGTAAACATATAAATGTTTTAATGATAAAATGTGAAGGAGACGAAATAAAGGCAAACTACTTGTTAATCTACTTTTTATACACATAATTCTGACAATATGCTTTTGTGCTATTTCAAGTGGTTCAATTGTATTATTGTAAGCTCCTCCCCAACTCGTTAAACCATTTTGTAGTTTTGAGTTAACAAGACCATAGTAAATTACTGTCAGAAGTTTTTTTTTTAGAAAAATGAGGTTGTAACAGAAATATTTTACGCGTCGCACACATCATATACTTTTTTAAGTCAGCTGCATGGATCTTCCAACTCAAATGCTTATCTATTGATACCCCAAGATACTTATAACATTCAACAGATTCTATTTGAAAACAAGTTAAACAACAGGATAGATCCATACAAAAATTAACTTTAACACACTTATGGGCGGACATTGAAAGTTTCGGACACGTAGCGGAGTGAAAAACAATATTACTTTCAAGCAGACCTGACTTTTTTACATTGGAAAACATAAGCTTAGTTTTTTCGCTTGCAATAACTTCATGCTTTGCAAACCATTGCCTTAACAGTTGCACGTCAGTCTCTAATTTTACCACCGACTCGAATATTGATCTGTTTACGTATGTAAATGCCATGTCATCAACAAAAGCTGTTATATTGCTACTGAAATTTTGTTTGAATATGGAGTTTATATAAATGAGAAATATAATAGGACCTAAAACCGAACCTTGAGGTACACCAATTCGTAACTGCAACATTATTGCTATAAACTCCATTAATTGTTACTCGTTGAGATCTTTCTGATAGATAGGATTGAAACCAATTGAACACTGAATCCCTGAATCCAGCTTTGTAGAGTTTGTCCAAAAGAATCGAATGATTAACCATATCAAAGGCTTTTGACATGTCAATAAATAATGCTATAGGGCTAGTATTACTATTAAAACCGCTGCATATCTCACTACATAATTTTAAAATGGCATCATCTGTCGATTTACCCTCGCGAAATCCAAATTGTTGATAGCATAAGTAATTATTCTTGTTTAAAAATGACAAACTACGCTCTTTCACTACTTTTTCAACTAGTTTAGAGAACGTTGGAAGTAATGATATTGGTCTATAATGGCTCACTGATTTTCGACACCCAACTATCAGATATCTGATTTCTAAACAAATTTAATCCATTTTCATATTCATGTAGCTACTTGATAAAAGTATTCAACCAATAAGCAATTCACTGCACTAAATTATTGGTTAATTTGCAATGGACCTAAATTGGTCTAAGTGTGTCGGCTTCTGCCGACAGCCACATAAACCTAACCTAACCTAACCTAAGGAGAGGACTGGTAGACCCCAGCAAAAATCGATTGGTATTATTCTTTCTTTCTTTAACGATGGTTATGAGCTGGTTCAATATGGTATCCTATTCTCACCAAATTCAAGTAATTTTCAATTGAAAATAAACTTAAAAGGCTCGACAATGATTATTAAATGATCACTTGAGTTTCACGAGGGAAATCGAAACTTATTATCGAACAGTCAAATCAAATGAAACTTTTCCGAAAGTGCTCACCTCGTGGGGCAGGAAAAACCCAATTAAGAACAAAATTCTAGCGCAATTTACCACCAAGTCCAATGAAATAATACATCATTTGATTTCCATTTATTTTCCGGATAGTCTACATTTTCAAAAAACCTCTTCGGCATCCTTGAATACATCTCCTCCTGAGAGTTCAAATCTATTGGATGGCCAAATGAACGAACTGGAAATGCATTAAACTTTAGCCATTAATCATACATTATATCTTTCAGATCGTTAACGCTTATCGCGTCACTAGATTCTTCTATGTGTTTTTCATCCTAGTAAATGTTGCCTCTTATACCTACCCTCTCCTCTGACCGTGTCAGGAACTATGCTACAAAAAGGGGAAAATTGAAATTACCCATCGTCATCACTGGTATCATCACAGTCACAATCATCATTGGAGCCTTCTATTCATGGATTCTGTGGAACAGGGAACCTATTGCTTTATAGAAGAGGATGCATGTAACAATTGATATGGCAGTTTGTTCGAGGTTGGATAGTTGCGACGGAGCTGCTGTATGCTCTTAAAGGGAGTTGCGCTGACAATAGAATTTCATCGACCATGACTCCGTGCCAGTGTTTAGTACCCGTGTCTTCATCCATTGCATTAGCCCCCTCATCTGTCTACGCGTCTAAGCCCAAGGGTGTAATTTTGCAATAATTCAAAGGTGTTAACCGATCCATTGTTATCAGTTTCGTGCCATAATAAAGTTCATAACTTTTGATGTTCATTCGACTCTTTGATGGCGTGGGTTCAATAATGTCATAACCTGCATTCATGCATACAAGAATAAATGGATCTACTATTTAAGTTAACATTTTTCAGTTGGTCGATGCAAAGTTTACAACAATTTTTTTAGCTGAGCAAATTGAACGGGCTTACATAGGAGAGATATCAGGTTATGAAAGATATGTAGCCATCCTAAATTTGATACTTAAATAAATTACTTAACAGCGAGTGTCATATGCCAAGATAGAGATATTTAAACGTCTGGTACCTACTTTAAAGTATGTTCGTTATGAAAGAAATTCATGCGAAAAGGTGTGTCTTCACTGACTGACTCACTTAGGAACACTCAGCCCAAACAGCTAATCGCAGAACTTAGAGTCATAACTGGTAGAGCTGTGTTGGTTTGTTGGTTGGTTGGAACCGGCCCTCGATGAGGATGCACTTGGACCAGAAATAGGTCTATTATGCTGCGGATGTGTAAGGTGGGTGGGTCACCCTCTTACTCAGGGAACCATTTGCTCCTCTGAATGAAGGAGCTAATCTCTGCTGTGCAGGCGTGTTTAACATAAGATCGTTTAGATCATTGAAAGGATATTCACCCAATGGAGCCTGCCTAATGTTGGCAACTGCAGGACACGTGCAAATGAAGTGGCTGATGGTCTCCTCTTCTTCCACGTCCCTACAGCTTCTGCAGAAGTCATTGTAGGGAATGCCCAACCTTTGGGCATGTCTTCCTATAGCACAGTGCCCGGTGAGGGCGTTTACTAGTTTGGAGAGGGTTCCTCTCTTAAGCCTCAGAAGTCCGATGGACCTGCATTTATTTAATGTCGGCCAGAGTAGCCTTGCGGTGTTGCACTGGTGGAGTTGGTGCCAACGACGCGACGGTTGGCTTCGTTCACCGCATTGGTGTCTTTGAGGTGTTTAACATAAGACGTTGGCGCCTCGATGTCGGTGACGCTTATGCTGTTTAAACCAGAAGAGCATCGTCGAGCCAGTTCATCAGATTCACAATTCCCTGGTATGTCACAGTGACCCGGTACCCAGCAAAGGGTGAGGCTGTACTGACCGGCTATTTCGTTAAGAGATGCACGACAGTCTTTCACTGCCTTGGATCTCGTAGTGCTGGATGTAAGGGATTTGATGGCCGCCTGACTGTCGATGTATATTACAATATCTGATTTCGATATCGTATTAACCGATAGCCAGTCAGCGGCTTGGCGAACGGCTGTGACTTCGGCCTGAAAAACGCTGCAGTGTTCTGGAAGGTTAAAGGAGGGGTGAATGTACAGGTCTTCAGAGAAGATTCCGGCACCGACTCAGTCTTCCGTTTTGGACCCATCCGTAAAAATTGACAGCAATTCGTGGTGTAGGATGTGACGTTGTGTCCACTCGGTTCTGTCTGGGATTAGATGTTTGTAGCTCAGGTCAAAATTGTATTCTGCCCACTGAATACAATTTGTGGTGGTCGGTGACCTTAGGAAGATGTCGATACATCGATAGTATTTTGGCATGTCCAGTGTGTTGCTCTTTCCATTGTTTGGAACTTCTCAGTCTTATTGCTGAGCTGGCAGCCAACTGTTTGCCGACGATGTCGGTCGGGAGAAGGTGGAGCAAGGCTTGGAGCGCCGCAGTGGGAGAGGTTCTCAGTGCACCGGTGATGCTGAGGCATGCAACTCGTTGAGTTTTGTCCAGCAAGATTAGGTTGGACTTCTTCTCCAAGGCGGGTCACCAGACCAGTACTATATAGAGGAGAATCGATTTAACTACCGACATGTATAAACAGTGCATAATTTTTGGTTGTAGGCCCCACGTGGAGCCTACCACCTTTTTGCAAATATAAAGAGCAGCTAGGGATTTTCTGGCACGTTCGACTACATTTTCCCTCCAAAGTAGCTTGCGATGAAGCTTCAGGCCTAAATAGCTAGCGCTATTTGAGAGTGCCAGAAGAGTGCCTCTTATCTTGGGGGGAGTGAACTCAGGGAGTTTATGTCTTCGTGTGAACAGGACCAGCTCAGTCTTTATTGGATTGACGGACAGGCCGCATCTTACGGTCCAACTTGTCAATATCTTGATAGCAGTTTGCATGACATCGGCCAGCGTCTGCGGGTATTTGCCTGTTACAAGTATCGCGACATCGTCTGCATAGAGGATAACTTTGCATCCAGTGTATCCAATGTTCAGAAGGGCATCGTTGAGCACTAGATTCCATAGTAGCGGAGACAATACTTCCCCTTGGGGTGTGCACGTCATTTGACAGTGCTACTTCCAAAGGATGCGGATGCGGTTATTACCCTGCTTTCGAGCATGTATTCCACAAAGCAGCAGATTGAGTCGTCGATGTTGAGCCTGCGTAGGGCGTTAGTAATCGAATTGGTTTCAACGTTGTTGAAAGCTTCCTCTATGTCGAGAAATGTCACTAAAGTTCTTTGATAGATAGGGATTTTTCGACGTGATAGCCGATAGAGTGCACGGCCGTTTCAACAGATTTACCTTTTCGGTAGGCGTGTTGTGACGTGGATAGCAAGATGCTATCAGTGGTGGCCTTATTGTGAAGATCTAGAATTTTTAGTAGAATCTTGAGAAGGAAGGGTGTTAGGCTTATGAGGTCTAAGGTCCTTCGGGGAAGTGTGCGTTGTTTTTCCTGCCTTGGCTATGAATACGACTCTTACTTCAGTCTAGGCGGCCTGCATTGTTCCTAGCACTAAGCAGCCCCTCATAAGACGGGACAGGTCCAGCCCTATTATGCTGAGGGCCGCCTGAATTTGTGCCGGAAAAATGCCGGGCCGGAACATTCACGTCCATTCGCTCTACATGACCCAGCCACTTCAGTCGTTGGACCTTCCCTCTTCTGACTAAGTTGATGTCGCTGTACGGGCTACAGTTTGCTGTTGTATCTCCTCCTCTATTCACCGCCTATGCAGACGGGAACAAAAATTACCCAAGAGTGACCTCATCTGCTTTTGCTAGAGTCCATAACTCTGCACCATAGAGAAGGACTGGGATTATTAGGGTCTTATAAAGGGTCAGTTATTCGAAAGAGGGCTTTGCTACTCAATTGCTTTCTTAGCCCAAAGAAACAGCGATTGGCAAAAGTTATTCTGCTTTTAATCTCAGCGCTGGTGCCATTGCCTGAGTTCATTGCTGTAGACAAAGTCCTGAACCACCTCAAAGTTATATCTGTCTATAGTGACTTTCTGTCCGAGACGTCGGTATTGGGTGTCCTTTCTTGATGACAGCATATACTTTGTCTTGAACTCATTGATCGCCAAACCCATCCTCGCCGCCTCCGTCTCAATACTCACGAACGCGCCAGTGACATCCCGCTGCGTGTTGCCGATTACGTCGATGTCGTCGTCGTAGGCGAGTAGATGGACGGACTTTTGAAAGATAGTGCCTCTGGTGTTAGCATTTGAGTCTTGCACTATTCTTTCAAAATCGATGTTGAAGAAGTCACATGACAGCGCATCGCCTTGTCTAAATCCTTTTTTGACATCGAAGGTCTCGGTGAGTTCTTTTACCGACCTTGATGGACCAGCGTGCATTCTCTATTGTCATCCTGCACAAACAGACGAGTTTGGCAAGGATGCCAAAACTAAACATTGCTCTGTAAAGCTCGTCCCTATAAATAATGCTGTCATAGGCGGCCTTAAAACCGATGAAAAGGTGGTGGGTATCGAATTGGACTTCCTGGGTTTACCCCCAAGATCTGCCGAAGAGTGAATATTTGGTCGATGGTAGACAGCACGGCAGATATAATTTGCGTGCGCTAAAGGGATTTCTTTTTTTTCTGTAGTGACACAGTACCCTTATAATGGTAAAACCACAGCGCAGGCATTTAGTTTGTTGCGCAAGTAGCTCCCAGGAATTCATTGCCTATTTTTGGGTGCTATTTACTGAAAGAATAGAAGGATAGGAAAGAAGTATGGGTGCATTATTAAGAACGATCTACATATTTTCTTATACAGCATTTAAAGGATTTTATGGAAAAAAAAAGTTTTTGTAAATAAAGGCTCTTGCTCTGCCCACTGTGCACGGCAGCAAACTTTGTATAAAAGAATTGTTCAAAAGGACTTCCTCTACATACTTTTCGAAGAATAGCACTTTCACTTAAAATTATTTCCTTAGATCTTAGATAATAAAACATTTGCTTTAAATAGTGGGCGTGTAATAGGCAGATTTTAAGAAGATTTCAAGATGAGCATTAAAGCCTCCTAGAGAATAATATATTCTACGTTTCAGCTTAATAGTTAAAATTGTTTACTTTTCGATAAAAGGGTTTCTTTGTTTTAAATTAAGGGCGTGTCGGTGGGCGGATTTTAAAAATCTTTCAACATGAGCATTAATTAATAATTAATAAAATAAGCAATTAATAAAGTTAGTGGACGGATTTTAAAAATCATACACTTGATTATTTCGGGGCCCTACCTACAGAGTAACTGGTTCAAATTTAAGCTTTCTAGCTCGAGTTTTAAGGCCGAATTTTTCCCGACAGACGGACATGGCTAGATCGACATTACTATTGATGCTGATCATGAATATAGTGACTTTTTGGTGTCTACCGGTAATATTAACGCATGTTACAAACTATGATTCAAAATTAACAAACCCTCAGAATAGGATATTAAAACAAAATATCCTCACTAACCCTGGAAATACTTTCTATTTTTTGTATGTAAAGACAAGATTTGTCGAATCGTCGACGGGGTATTTAAAGCGGTCCATCAGATGACTGAATCAATAGAAACTTTGAAGCGCAGTGACATAAGTTCATAAGTCGACTTCGGATGAAGTTGTCAGTGAAATAAATTATCACAAAACTAAGCGGAAGACATTTTTTTTAAACAAAATAACATGAAAATAAAACGCACAATATTATCACATTAATATATTACAACAATGTAAAGTTTATTTGGCTAAATTTTACTTTACGGGCAGCAATTGAAACAAAATAAAGTGCACGACTGGATGGTGCAAAAACTTTCTTGCTTTAATAATAGTTGGTTCGAACCGCATTTTCTCAGTAGCCATTTTCTATACTCGTAAACTCAGGAAAATAAAATCATTACAATGAACATAGATTATAATGAAGATAGCTATATTTAATTTGTCTCAATTGCATTAAAAAAAGATTTTTATTTCCTTTGAGCAGAGACCAGAAATGGCTGATAAAAGTATAGTCTCATTCTGTAGGGGGAAGCCGTATGAGTAACCACAAACATAAAAATAATGATGTTGATTATATGTAAATATTTGTATAAAAGATGTGTGCTCGATATTTATTCAATTTTCATGATTGGAAAATATACCTCACGTTTTTGATTTTGTGCGAGTATCGATGTGAAGGCAAAGGCAAGATTATTTTTTTCATATTGACCAAAATTAGGCGCTATGACATCAAATTGACTTATAATTTCCGGTTGAAGCAGACACAAGGTTGACTTTGCCATTGTGAACTTATAAATGATATTATTTGTAAGATAGATAGATACATTTATTTCGTTTGAACCATTTACATTATATTTGTTACCGCAGAGTGTACAGAGATTTGATACTTGTGTCTTTCTTCTGGAACATTATTTATATTTTTGTGAAGGACATTTTTCTGAGAAATATACATTTGAAGGAAAATACGAGCAAAAACCTTCAATATAATTGAGAGAAAAAAAAAGAAAAGAGAAAAAAGAAAACTATTGTGTATAGCTAAATACAATAAATAAATAAATAAACAAGTAAGTAAATAAGTAATAATAAATAATAAAGTAATACGGGAGCAATGAATTTAAAAAATAAATAAAGAATAGAAAAACAAATTATATATGGGTAATAAATAAATAATAAATATATAATCAATAAATAATAACTTAGTAATAAATAATAATAAGAAAAAAAAATACTAAATAATAAATAAATAAATAAATAAGTAAATAGATGGATATTACTTAAATTTAAACTCTTAAAATAAATGACTAGATTGTATTACCTTACTATAGAGTGAAGAGGAATAAATAGTTACAAACAAGGTTATTTACTACTTTAGGTAGAATAAAAAAAATGTATGTACGTACATAAACCAATAAGTTAATAGACAATAAGTAAATAATTTAACATGTAAATAACACCTAACATAACATATATAACAAGCGACAAATAAGTACATTGGAGCGACAAAGTGCTCAACTTAAAGTATTCAAGTTATTTACGAAGGGAATGTCAGCAAAGCTGCATCTGCTTTTGAACGCTATATTTATTATATCGATTCTATTAGCAATCAATTTAACATTCGCTCTTTCATGGTCTGGCGCGCTTTATTAATCAGCCTACTAGAACTGCATCTGGTAGATGTTTAGATCATATTTATGGCCGTTTTAGCAATATTTGCGTAAATAATTGTGAAAAATATATGTTTCGAGTAGACCCAATGAAAACAAAACTAAAGCTTTGAGTAAGCTTATGAAAATTAACTACACACAGCTCAAAAACTATCTTTTTTACGAGTTTTGGGAAGATGTATATTTCCGCAGGGATCCTTCAACCTCTTTTGCATTATTTATTGATACCCTGAAGAATCATATTACAAATTGTTCCTCCTTTTTGCCATCTAAAAAAGTGGTAAATAGGCTTAAACCTTGGATCTCAAGGTATTTATTGAATAAAGTTAAAGGCAAAAACAATCTTAGAATTAAGTGCAACAAGTACCCTAGGAATATGAGCCTTCAAAGAAAATACAAGAAACTGTGCGCTGAACTCAAAAAGGAGATTCCTCTCTGTCGGGATAATTATTACCGTTTTCAGTTGAATTCTGCTAAGGGAAATTTTAAAAATGAATGGCGTGTAGTCAATAATATTTTGAACAAATCATCGTTCTCTAAAAAACCTACTATTATTCAGATTAACGACTGTGAAATTTCTGACAAACTTGTTATTGCTAATGAATCGACAGCTACTTTACTAATATATCTAGCAGCTTTCAATCATGTAATGACCAAAGGATTTGTTGTACATGTTCGTCCTCTCGTAGAAGTGCTGTACATTTTTAAACACACAGTTATGTTTATATGCCTATAACTCCTCTTGAGGTTTTAAAAGTTATAGCAACCCTAAACAATTCGAATTCATGTGGTGGTGGAATATAGTGGTCAAAAAATTGGATGTTACATACTGGAAGTATTAGTTAATATTTTTAATAACTGCATATTTGCTGTGGTATTCCCGGATGAGCTCAAATGTGCCGATGTTGTACCACTGTTTAAAAAAGGTTCTTTAGTTGAAGTCTCAAACTATAGGCGCATATCACTTCTTCCCGTTTTTAGTAAAATCTTTGAGAAACTTATAAAAAATAGAGTAGTGAGTTTTTTAAATGCAACTGAGTATTTTAATCCATCTCAATTCGGATTTCAAAAAGGAAAATCGACTGAAGATGCACTACTACAGTTTTGTAGTCAAATAATGCCAAGCCTCGATAAGCAAAAGTGTACTGCAGGTTTATTTATTGACATCACCAAAGCCTTCGACATGGTTAACCATACTTTATTGTTAAAGAAATTAGAAAGTGCTGGTTTTCGTGGATTTATGCTTAAATGGTTTAGGTCTTATCTTGAAAACAGGTCGCAAAGGGTGAAGTTAGACGACGTTAGGAGTACAGTTCAGTTCATCAAAATGGGTGTACCGCAAGGCTCTGTTTTGGGACCAATTTTATTCTTAATCTATGTTAACTCACTGCTTTCACTCAATTTCAGGGGTAGACCTACGGTTTTTGCAGATGATATTGGTTTTTCGTATAGCTGTGACAGTCCTTTGAATCTGATTTCAGACATTAACTGGGATCTTAACTTATTAAGAAACTGGTTCGGTGAACATAGTTTAGTGATAAGCTCGAAAACTAAAATAATGTTTTTCAGTTTGTCTTCTTTAAACAATTTGGACGCAAATGTTTTTTTCCATGCTCCCAAATGTCAACGATATAAAATGTCAGTTTGTAATAATTGTGTGTTTAGTTGTTCTTCTCCCTCCTTTTGTAGCAGTCTAATCTGTAGTAATAATTGTTTTTTAATTGAAAAGGTCGTTGAATTTAAATATCTGGGTCTAATTATTTCCTACTCACTCTTAGACATTTCTTTTATTTGAAAATTATCTGCTCTAAAAAACTTCTTAAAACAATTTACTATGGAATCTTTCATTCCAAGATGCAATACGGAATTATTTGCTGGGGAGGTGCATATTTTAATAAAATACAACCTCTGTTAACTATGCAGAAGTATGTCTTAAGGAAAATATGTCAAAATCCGTGTAGATATCCTAGTTTTCCTCTGTTTTGTGACTTGAGTATTCTACCTGTTCGTCATTTATATTGTTTTAAGGTGTTGAAGACTTTCTTTATGAGGTCTGGCAATCGTAATTTTCGTTTAATCTCTACTCATAATTTACGTGGACATTTTTCTAACTTGTTATCTGTACCCATTGCTCGTACCACTGCTTACCGTAATTTGTTTTCCGTTTCATCGTATCGCTTATTTAATAAACTTCCACAGTCGATCAGGGCAATATCTGTGACTAGTATGTTCATTAAAAACGTAAAACGTTGGCTCTTTAATTTTGATAATGTTAGTTTTGAATCTTTTTTTAGGTTTTGATTTTGGGGTTTATCTCAATCTACTGATATTCTGGATTAACTCTAATTTTATGTCCATTCTGTTTAATTCCATTTTTGCCCCATTCGTCTTGATTTACGTTTGGTTCTTTACTTATTGCTTTTAAATGTAAATTTCTTAAACTTTGTTCAATCCATCTTGTTTACAAATTTTTGTTTGATTTTATTTTTTGTTTACAAATTTTTTTTTTGTTTCTATAGTGTAGGGTCACCCCACCCAAATAACTTAATTTAATTTTATACCGTTAAAGCATCTGATGTGGCATTAAATACTATTTTTTCATACTTTTTATGCAAAAATATAAAATGTCTTCAACTTTCTTATTATGTATATAGACTAAATATTGTAACTTGTCATTTGAACACTGTTAATTTTAAAACAATAAGAAATAAACTTAATTAAAACTAAACTAAAAAACTATCAATGGTTGAGTGGTGCCAAGGTAAGTTTAGCATCATTTTCAACAATTTGTTTTGGGACACTTGCAATTTTTTTATATGACATCTACCAGAGTCGCCCCACAACTGACACCCGTATAGCACGATTGCTTGGAAGATTACTTTGTGCAAGATAATTTTGTTGTCAGTGGATAGTAGCGATTGCCAACTTATGAATGGGTACAACATTGCTATCCCTAGTTTTTTTATTGTCTTGTTTATGTGGTTCTTAAATGTGAGTTTAGAGTCCAAATAAATCCCAAAAAAAATATTTTACAGAGGGCTCTCAATATATATAACTTCAATTCTGGAACTGCAACGGGCTACTGAGGAGAAAACAAGATTTTCGTTTTTGCGAGAAAAAGATGGCTTGCGTTTTCCCTTCATTAAATTTTAACACTACCATTGCATTTTGAAGATTCCACTGCAAATACAGCCAATTCACAGTTGTTTATTGTTGGCAGGTCAGATATGTTAATATTGTATAAGACTGGGCCCAAAACTGAGCCTTGTGGAACATCTGCATGGAAAAATTTTAAATCTGAAACATCACTGTTGATATGGACTTTAACTCTACGACTGGACAAAAAGGTTAGTCATTTTGTCTAAGACCCTCATGCCAAACAGAGTCAAATGCCTTTTCAATATCAAGTACAAACATGCCGGTGGATTTTCCTTGTGTCTGATTTAATTTAACGGAATTGCATATTCTAAGCACCGGGTGGGAAGTACTATGATGTCGCCTAAACCCAAATTGCACGTTAGGATAGATATTAGCCGTGTTTCTTTGCACGCGCATATAGGGATAATTTGAAATTTGCATGTAAAATACAACAACAACTTATCCTATATACGCTAACTTTAGCGGGGATAGTTATCGCCGCTAAGTCAGTTAGCGGGGATAAACAGTGCTTCCAAAACCCATTTTCTTCGTTTCTGATGAAACGATGCGATGAATTTTTCAGGAAATGTCAAAGTTTGACATCCCTCCGACCACTAACACATCCCGCCGAATATTTTGTTCGTGATTTTATTATTATTTTTTTTCAAACTTTATTATAAAGGTAATTGAATTTAGCAAATCAGTTTGTGAAATTGTTTTTCATAATATTAGAATAATGCTTGGCATCAATTTCAATTGGCGGAAGTAAATACTATTTTTCAATTGCAGGATTTTCAACTCAAATTTCTTAACTACAACTTACAGCTGTGTCACGGTGCATGTGTGCTGCCAAGTTTTTTTTTGATGAATTCTTAAGCGGCGATGGTCGTTTTCTGATGCCATCCCTATATCCGCGTGCAAAGAAACACGGCTATTGTGAATATCTATGAACTTTAGGATTTGTTCTTTTAATACTTTTTCATATATTTTGCTTAAGTTACTTAGCAGGCTGATTTGCCTATAACTTTCCGGTCTTACTGCTGGCTTACCCGGTTTTAATATTGGCCCCACTTTGGCCATTTTCCAAGCATCCGGAAATATTGTACCTTTAGAGATGCGTTTATTATGAATGCAATAAATTTAATACCTGCTCTAGGTAATTGCTTTTGATAAACGTTTCTAACCAAGTCCAGGCCAATAGCTTTTTTTAATTTGCAGGTTCTTTATTATAAATTCTACATCTTCCCCGATAATATAAGTGGTTCAGGATGAATGACTCTCACTGTCAGTCATAAATGCTTGGATTCTGTTATTTACCAAAGCGCTTGTGTCAGTATCGCCTAGATGTTGTGACACAGTGTGATTGCTTAAAAAGTTTCCGGCAAGTGCATTAGCTTTGTCGGTATCGGTATAGTATATGGCTGAAGAGTTTGTAAGAAACGGCAACTGTCTGTTTTTATTTTTTACTAATTTGACTATATTCCAGAATGGTTTTCCGTTTTTGTCAAGTCTATTAATTTTGATGTTCCATTTTTTATTGCGGTATTCTGAAATGAGTATCTGTTTGTCAAGACATGTCATTTTGGAGCCGGAATATAGGATTGCGATACCTTTGCCAATTTCGTCTGCAAACGTTTCTCAGTTTGACCAAAAGCAAAGTTTGTAAAGGCAGTTTTGAAAGCCAACTGGTTTATGGTAGAGTAAGTTCGGGTATTGTGGTATAGGAGGGTAATGTGGTACAGGCAGTTTTTTTTCGAAAACTAAGCAGGTTACCGGAATGTTTGTACACACAAAACTGGCGATTTAGAAAAAACGACCAACACGTGTTCTGGCAACTTCAAAGCTATTCACGTTTTTGGTAATTTGTGTCGAATATATATATGTAATTGGTTGTACTCGAGTTTTTTTTATGCTTCTGAAATTGTGTTTTTGTGTTTTATTGTTTTGTGCATTACTTATACCTAAGTTACCTCGCAATAAATGATTTGTTAAACTTTATTAAATAATTATTAGTTATTCTGTAAGTATTTTTTTGTTATTTTTTATAAATAATTTCTTATGTGCATTAGGGTGTCCCGTCAAATTTTTTTTGGAGTATCTTAACGAAAGACCCCGCAAAAGTTGCGTATTGAATAGCATTCAACGGAACAAAAAAACAAAAAAAAATCCGAGGGTACTTTTGGGCCTCTACCGCCCGCTGAAATTATTAAAAAAAAAATATTTTGTTTCTTATTTTTTTACATTTTTAATTTTTTTTTAAGAATTAATAATGAACATTGAAGATGTAAACTTTACCTATTTTATAAAGATATCTATTGATCGCTGATATTTATAAAAAAAATATAGATATTCTATCAACAATTTCTGCAGGTGCCTACTTGACTAGATATTTTATCATTTTAGTTTCTTAAAAACTTGTTAAAAAGCTTTTTTTTAATTCCTTACCTCCCCTATCAGAAAAACTGTTTTATTTTTATAGTCGCATCGTATTATTCTTGTGTTAAGTTGTTTGGTTTTTTTTTGAAATATTAAAATCGTAAAATCAAAGTAAGTTGCTGACCTCGTCGAAAAGAACCAAAATGTGGTATCGTATTTCTCTGAAAAATATTTAAAACGTAACATGAGTTCTGGATCTTGTCGACAAGAATTTTTTTTCCCCTTTTTCGACCCCTTTAGTGAACTAAACGAAAATAAGTTGCCAACAGTAAAAGATGTAGTCAAATAGGTAATTTTCATACAAAGTGGTCTCAAAACTAAAGAAAATGGCAGAAATCGACGTCGACTCCAATTGTGTTTCATAGTCGAATACTAGAAATAATGAAAATCCACTTTGGTAAATACATGAAACTTAAAAGATACACAAATTTGTTTGACATTGCATCGTGTAACTGTGATTCCTTTAAAGACTTTCATTGTGTAAAGAATAAAAAAGTGCCTTTAAATGAAAGAACATTTTTAGTTGACCATAGAAATGACAGAAAAATGGGGATCGGTGCTATTGACAAGGTTGAAACTCAAAAAATTCTAAAGCTACCATCCGTAGCAAGAGTTTCTGATCGATATGTGCTTCCCGTACGATCTGCTGCAGCAGTTGCTTCAGCAGTACTCCAGGATGTTGGAATAATTGAAAACACTAATAGGACTCTAGTTATTGATAAAAATAAAATATATCGAGCTTTGTCAAAATCAATGGAAATCCTATCAAACCAATGCGATAATGTCGTAATTCGCAGTATTTATTTTGATGAGCGAAAAGATAAAACTCTTACTTCCGGAGAGAAAGATTTACAATACTATCGGAAGGAGGTTCTTGAAGAGCATATTTCCATTCTTGAAGAACCAGAATCCATATTCTTAGGCCATATAACTCTTAAATCTGGTGCAGGAAAGTAAATAAGTAACTCAATGCTTAATTTTTTCAAAAACAAGGGATTTGATTTGATAAAAATTCTTTGCATTGGATGTGACGGCACTGCAACCATTACTGGCTGGAAAGGAAGTATAATTCGCTACATGGAAATCAAATTAGGTCGACCATTAGAGTGTTCAATATGCTTACTTCATGCGAATGAATTGCCACTACGACATCTCTTCACGAAATTAGATGGACGCTCGTGAATATTCTGGCCCTATCGGTAAGTCAATAACCGGTTGCGAACTTACTGACGTTGCTCAATTTTCACCTGTGCCAATGTGTTATCGGAGCAAAGTCGAGGGAAGAACATATACGAAATAAAATAGAATCACGGAGCAAAATGCCTTCTTTTAATTTCAAGGGTCAATTTTCAATATAAATATTTTTTTTTTTAATTTTTTTAACTTTTTGCATTGTAAGTATATATTATTATTTTTAGGTCCTTTCATGAACTTTTTTTTATTTTTTTGAAGGACACTAAAATATGTTCTACTTAGCCTTAACTTAAATTTAATAAATCAAATCAATAAATTAATATAATAAAATAAAATAAAAAAAGGAAAAAAATATAGTTTGTTAATTTCTTTAAGCCTCGGTAGAGCCCTAAAAGTCATGTCCAAATCAAAAAGTAAGTACATTTTCAGAATCTACTCGTTAATACGCAACTTTTGATACCCCTTTCGATAAAAAATTTGAATAATTTTTTTTCTTCATACAACGACGGGACGCGATAATGTGCATACATCGTCGGCTAATGTGGTACAGCTGCCATCGGCCAATGTGGTATACTATTTTTCACCAAATTACCCACTTCAAAATTCCTTCGAATAATTACTGTTTTCTTTTGTTTTGTGTCGTTAGAAAACATGGTAAAAACATGGCTAACAAACGAAAATGGGACAAAGTCAAAGCAGACGAAAATACTTGCCCAAAAGGGGGAAAAAATCGGATCCGTGACATCTGCAGAGCATGGATCCGCCATAACAGTAATTTCCTGCATGGGCGCAGGTGGGCCTTTTGTTCCACCATTCTTTATCTTTCCGCGAAAAAAACATAATCCCCTTCTGATCCTTCTGGCTCCGATTATTCTTGCCATCTGTCTGGATGCGTTCAAATCCGTATATTTACTAAATGGTTTCAACCAACGCTATTGTGGAATCCGTCGGGGTGAACGATCCGCTAAGAGTGAACAATTTGCATCGTGCAATCCGCAGACGTGAAACATCCACATGTCGGTAACGTGAATGAAATTCACTCTATCGTTGAAAACGAACGGATCGAATCTATCCATGCATTTGACTTCCGCAGTTTTTATTTTATTTTCACTGAATTTAATTTTTACAAAACTAATGTGTTTGAAATGAGCTGTCACAATTGAATTTCCTAATCACCAATAGTGGTCGGTAAGGGAGAGTATCAGACGGATCCCACGATAGCAATTTTCTGTTCACGTGAATCAAAGAAGTGAAGTGAATCTCAGATCCGACGGATTCCACGATAGGGGTAAACATTTCTTAACAGTTACAAAACCATCAAAAGACGACCCGATTTTGTTGATATTGGGCGGCCGTTATAGTCACACTAGAAACATAGACCTGCTAAACATTGCTCGTGAAAATGGTGTTGTTATAATTTCTCTGCCACCATATTCTACCCATAAGATGCAGGCACTTGACAAAACATTCATGGGTCCTTTAAAGGCCTATTATTAATGAAGAGATAAGATGCTTTTGCCGTGAGAATCATCGAAAAGTAACTGTTTATGATTTTATTGAAATGTTCACTAAGGCCTATTAGAAAGTTCAGACCGGCCAAATTGCCGTCAATAGTCTTAAAACGACTGGAATATATCCTTTAGAGAAATACATTTATTCGGGTGCTGACTTCATAGCTGGGGAAATGGAAAACTATTTTGAAGAGTATATTTCAACGGAAATAACAGCGCACTCTGCTATCGCATTGCCCCAACTTATCTACTGCAAGCAAGAGGGTACAATCTTGCCATCCTTACGCACAAATGCAGCCATTGAGCATTTTACCACCATTAATAGATGAATGTCTTGCAAGTACAAGCAAAGGGCTATCACTCTCTATTCCCCACTGTCGAGTTCAAGGTTTGTCAGTCTTTTCGCCACCTAAAAACAATGCCAGCGCAGATACAAGCATAGGGTTTATAACAGCCTGGGAGATATCGCCACCGCCTAAAATGAAAAGACCTGATGCATCAGCAGAGGAAGAAAATTAAAGTAACCACTTCGCCATAGAAACAAGATTGAGAGCATTGAAAGAATTTAAAAAAAAATTGAGCCTAATGCAAAGCTTAAACAAGTTCAAAAACAGATTAAGACGCGCATCAAGCGACACCAAACAAAGTCTGTTGTTTAAGACCTTTGTATAAGAATTGCTGCATAATATTGTAATATTGTAATATATAAAATTGTAAGTTGTATAATAGAAATTGAAATGAAATCAAAATTCACAAATCAAATGATTCTGATGACAATGAAGAGTTCGGGGATATTCCTCCATCGAGAGAAGCTATGTGCGTCTCATGCAAACAAATTTGGAATGAGTATAAAGCGATGACCAAATGGATTCAGTGCCTGCAATGTGAAATGGTTTGGGCTCACGAAAAGTGTGTTCCAAAGAAAAGTGTCACATTTCTCTACCAATCTTGCGAATAAGTTCTATCTCATTTTAAAAGTTTTTAATTTTTGTTAATTTTTAGCTAAGGAGGCGTTTCCCTACCATCTTTTCCCTTATTTTTGAAATTCGCTTATTATGTTGTTTATGTTGTTTTGTAATAAAAATAAAAACAAAAATATTTATATAAATCATTTCAAAAGCATTCTGGTGGCAAGAAATTGTAAAGCGGGTAATGTGGTACAGTGTACCACATTAAAAATACATAGTATACCACTATACCGGCCAATTTTTCAATCGCCACTTTTTGAGTTATGCAACATTTATAGCAACATCTTTTTTATTGTCTGCTCCACAAACTTGTATGAATACCCTTTTGAAGCCACTAATTTAGTCTTAATTTTTAGCTATATATGGCTCGATTCAGAGGGACACTTTTGCATTTATAGTCAAAATACTGAGGATTGACATTTGGTACCTGTCAAAGTGTTCTTTTGTTGGTAAAAGCTCCTTTACAAAAATTTAAATAAAAGAAGATAGGCGCAATCTAAATATTTAATTTTGGTTTAAAGTGCATTCCAGGATCCTAATTCCTTACTTACTTACGTACTTAAGTGGCGCTACAGTCCGGAATGAACCTGGGCCTCAACCAACATGCCTCTCCAATTAGCCCGGTCCTTAGCTAACTGCCTCCAGTTGCGCACTCGAAGTTGGTTGAGGTCGGTTTCCACCTGTGCGCGCCACTTAAGGCGAGGTCTTCCTCTACTGCGTCCGACGTCTGGCTGGGAATCGAAGACTCTGCGAGCCGGAGTATTGGTGTCCATTCGTTCTACATGTCCTAGCCATCTTAAACGTCCAATGCGGAGTTTTTTGACCAGGGGCATGTCGCTGTACAGCTCGTATAGTTCTTGGTTAAATCTTCGTCTCCATAGCCCGTCAACGCAAACGGGACCGAAGATTTTTCGAAGAATTTTCCTCTCGAATCTACCAAGGATTTCTTCATCCGCTTTTGATACGGTCCATGCCTCAGCGCCGTAGAGCAGGACTGGGATGAACAGGATCTTATAAAGGATCTCCTTAGTAGTTCGAGTGAGGGCTTTACTACTAAATTGCCTTCTTAGCCCGAAGAAACAGCGGTTGGCAAGAGTAATTCTTCGTTTAATTTCTGACGAGATGTTGTTGTCAGAGTTAATAGCGGAGCCGAGGTAGACAAAGTCCCGTACTACCTCAAAGTTATATCTGTCAATGGTGACGTTCTGTCCAATTCGTCGATGTTGTGAGTCCTTTCGTGATGACAGCATATACTTAGTCTTACCCTCCTTTACTGCTAGACCCATTTTCGCCGCTTCCTTCTCTATACTAGCAAACGTGGCTATGACATCACGTTGAGTCCTACCAATGATGTCAATATCGTCAGCGTATGCTAGTAGTTGCACCGACTTTTGGAAAATTGTGCCTCTGGTGTTGGCTTTGGAGTTTTGCACAATCCTCTCAAGAATCAGATTAAAGAAGTCATATGACAGCGTATCGCCTTGCCTAAATCCTTTTTTGGTATCGAATGTGTCGGTGTGGTCGTTTCCGACCCTGATAGAGCAGCGAGAATTCTCTATCGTCATCCTACACAAACGGACGAGTTTGGGCGGAATACCAAAACTAGACATGCCTCTGTACAGTTCGTCTCTATAAATGCTGTCATATGCGGCTTTGAAATCCATGAATAGGTGGTGGGTATCGATTTGGACATCTTGAGTTTTTTCCAGGATCTGCCGAAGTGTGAAAATTTGATCGGTTGTGGACTTTCCTGGCCTAAAACCACACTGATAAGGGCCAATCAGGTTGTTGGTAAACGTTTTCAGGCGTTCACATATTACGGCAGATAGGATCTTGTAGGCGATGTTGAGGAGACTTATGCCTCTGTAGTTGGCGCAGTTCAGAGGGTCTCCTTTTTTGTGGATCCTAATTCACCGCTTAAAAATGAAATCGGAGTAAGTCCTATAGTGGTTAAGACTCTTAAATACTTAGTTCAAAATCCACCAAGAATAACCTCACTTATGAACAAAAGATCATTACAAGAGTCGTCACCAAACCAATTTATAAGCGAGAAGCGTAGAACGAAGGAATCATTTATCACCATGCCAAAGGAGACAATAACTGGTATAAGTATTAATCAGCTCAAGGAAATCCTTGATGAAAAAACTACAGAGCTAAAAATGGATCTAGCGACTAAAGCGGATTTCGAATTGATATGTTCCGAATTGTCGAATTTGAAAGCAAAACACAATGAAATTGTTGGAAAAGTTGTACACTTGGAAAATCGAAACAAATCCCTGGAAGCACAAGTAGACAGGCTAATGCAAAGAAGCACGGAGGCCAACATAATCGTTCACCTCCCTGCAAAGGCCAACGCTGATCTGGCTGAAAAAGCTAAGACTTTGTGTAAAGAATTGCTTGACAATGGCGAAGTAAACAGCGACATTATGTCTGCACACAGAATTTTCACTCGGAACCAAAGCACTGCAACTATAGTCGTCAAAACAAAATCACGACATACAGCTATCAACGTTCTAAAGAACTCAAAAAAACTGAAAGGCACGAAAATCAGCATAAGTAAAGACCTCCCGCACAATATTCGCCAAAGAAGAGCCAAGTTGTTACCACTATTGAAGTTCTTGCGCGACAAACAGCCGGAAATTAAAAATATTACACTAAGCTATGATAAATTACATGTAGGGGACAAAGTATTCCCATGGGATGTATCGGAAGGATTAAAATTTGGAATTCAACATGGAGCCAAGATTTTAAAAGAATTAATTGGAGAAATTTTTGTTTCATTCGACAATTGGTTTTGAAAACACAAACAATAACAATCCTCCAATGTCAGTGTTACCTGTCACCTATCAAAATCAAATCCAAGGTGGTAACATAAGGAGAGAAGCCGCTGTAAACAAAAAACAAGGTGCATCAACAAGTGGATGTCAACAGGCGGTCTCTTATTGAGAATTACCAGTCTGCCAGATAAACGTTTCAACAATAGATTTAAAGATTTTAAGTTATAACATATCAGGCCTAGAAAACAAAAAAAATATTTGTAAATTTTATATATAATATTTGAAACTCATGTATTAGACTATGATGAAACTAGATATAAAAATATTTTTAAGAATCATGAACTAACATTTATTCCTGCTGTAAAACCAAACTGCTTTGGAAGGGCTAGTGGAGGTGAACTTTTCGGTTATCGCAATTAGCTGAATGGAGCAGCGGTCGCAATTAAGAGGATGGAGCAAGGTTATGTTTTGGAGATAACAATGAATAATACAGTGATGAACCTTGTACCAATATATTTAAATTGTAGCAATTGGCTAAGCGACTTTAATAAGTTAAGAGATCTCTTAAACAATCTGAACTCAACTGAACTCCTATTAATTGGAGATTTTAATGGGAGGATCGGTACAGCGCAAAACAATTTTGTAAGTGGAATGGGTCCAGAATGAGCAATAATCAATATGAATCGAAATTCTAAGGACAAATTCAGTTACTCAAAAGGAGGCAAAATTCTCGAATTAGCAGACGTTTGGGACTGCAAAGTCTTAAATGGCTGTTGTGACGAAGATATACAAGGGGAATACACCTTTGTACGAGGCTCAGCTAATTGAGTAATAGATTATTGCTACTCTGACCATATGCCTTTAGAAGTAACATTTAATGTTTCCGGCACCCAAACTCTTGAAAATACAACACAAATAGGACTTCTCCCTAAGTTGCTATGGAAAGATAACTATCGGGAATCCTACACGCGTTTACTTAACATAGAACTCGGAAAACTACAAGAGACAAATACTGCGCCCAGAATTGAGGAATTGACGGAGTTAATCAAAAAATCTGCTCCACTTATTCTGCCGAAGAACCGAAACCATACAAAAATTCAAACAGATATGCCACGCAAAAAAAAAATATTTCTTGATGAACAAAATGTAGCCCTGATAAACGGATCAAGATCATCAGGTGAATTTTGGAAAGCGGTTAAGCTTATTAATGGGAAAACTAACTCAATTTCATTAGGACTACAAGCGGGGCAGTTAAGAAACCATTTTAAAACTCTACTCAATGCACCGCAGATATCTCCGTCCCCTGAGAATGCATCGCCTATGATCGAGGATGAATCCCTGGACTCACCATTTTCCATCTCAGAAATAGAAGCTGCCATTGAGAATTCAAAGAAAAATAAAGCGCCAGGAATCGACCGTATACCGTTTGAATACTACACAAATTTATCATCGGAATTCATACAGGCTCTACCAAAAGAATTCAATAGTATATTTGCAACAGCTGATCTGCCCGAATGCTTTCAGAGAGCGATAATTTTTCCGTTGCATAAAAAAGGTGACTACGATGACCCAGCAAACTACAGAGGAATTTATTTTTTAAACACATCTGCTAAATTGTTTGCTAGTTTGCTCTTCAATAGAATTACGAAGTGGGTGGAAACTAAGAAAGTTTTAAAAGAATTCCAAGCCGGTTTTCGAAGAAACTACTCTACAATAGACCAAATATTCTCACTGGTTAACATTGCGGAGATATACAAAGAAAAGCGCAAAAAACTGTACGCTTTCTTCGTGGATTTTCGTGCAGCCTTTGACTCCATCCTGCGAGAAATGCTATTCTATAAGCTATATAGGTACGGAATTTCGTCACAAGTCATTAATGATTTAAGAGCTATGTACTGCAATAATAAGTCATGTGTCTGGGATGGTGTCCATCTATCGGAAGAACTTGAAGTCTCGATTGGTGTCAAACAAGGTTGCGTGTTAATGATCAACAGGCTAGATACGAGTACCTACTGCAAAATGTGGAATCTGACAGTAAATCAAAGATGATGGTCTTTAGAGATGGTGGTGGAAGGTACGCTCGAAATGAGAAATGTAGGTTTCAAGGTAACCAGATTGATATAGTTAAGCAGTATAAGTATCTTGGAGTGTTAATCACACCGAACCTGAACATGAACAAGCATTTTAAAATTAAGCTTGCAGAAGCTAAAAGGGCGATCTGTTCTGTTTGGGGAAACTGCATCAAGAACACATACATATCTCATACATCGAAAGTGAAAATATTCCGCGCTACAGCCTCTTCCATCCTACTGCATGCAACGCAAGTCTGGGGTTACTGCGCTTTCGAAGCTGTGGAAATGTTTCTCCGCTATTTTCTGAAGAGGATTTTTAATCTCCCGAGTAGTTCGCCCAATTACATGCTGCACTTGGAGACTGGAGTGGCACCTTTGTTCCTGAATACTTTTAAAATGCACTTGGATTATGTTCTCAAAGTTAATGCGATGAGCGAGAAAAGAATTCCGAGGTTGGTAAAATGTGTAAGGGAGTGGGAAATACTGGGAGCGGAATGCGGTTACAACTTTATTTTCACACCAAGCGAGCAACAGGATTCACTAAAACAAAATTATTACATGCTACTCGTATTTCAAAAAACCAGTAACAGAATTTATGACAAATTTGTAAATGAAGCCCAGTCATCTCAATACAGAGCTTACTACAGCAGGATGGTTCATAATCTACAGGAAAGGACGTATTTTTTGAACAGCTAGCCGGTGGATAAAATGAGTACCTACCATCTTTAAAATAAGAGGCGAACTTTTAAAACTTAATTTTATACCGCACCGCCCTGAGCTTCCAATTTACTGCGACCTGTGCAATCTCAGGGAACGAGAGGATGTGTTGCACTTCGTTGCGAAATGCCCCATTCTTAAAGATTTCCGCAGTAGATAGATAGATAGATTAGATTCTTTATTTCATGAAATATACTCGTATGTATAATAGTTTGTGTTTGAGAACACGAGCATGGCAGAAATAGCCGTCTGCGATTTCCGCAGTAACTTTTTCGGTTCTCAATCACTTGGGATGGAGGATGCAATCGATATTTTGAATGGTGGCAGAGGTTGGGACCTACTCTATAACTACGCAGTGAACGCATTGCGCTACAGGAATTGCATAATCGAGGGAAATTTTTAAACGTTTGCGCACACTACACTTTTTTCTTTTCATAAATTATTACATGTACGTACATAATGTATTAAACATAGGCAGCACCAAATTATTTTTAATTCATTTTTAATGTCAATCTGGTAGACGGCTCTAAGCCAAACCATATAGACTAAGCATTCACAATTGTTAACAATTTCTTTTTTTATGAAATAAATAGTCAAATAACTAACTAGTCAAAATAGTAATATGTATACCACTATACCCGAAGTTCCTCTACCTTCGGTATACTTGCATCGACCGAACCTAAGATGTGTTCTGAGAAATCACTTACTATGTGGTCGACGTGTTCTTTATTTAGGATCCCGTTGATATTCATGGGAATGCTTTGCAGTTTTGACTTAATTTCTGAACGAAAGCGTGTCCAGTTAGCATTTTTTAAATCTGAAATGTAAATGATATTATGAAAAAAAATGATTGTATATTAGTTCAAGTATAAATTTACCGTTGATTGTCCAGGATTAAATACATAATGTAACGTATGTATGTTTATAGGGGAAGCCGGGGCATAACGGGCCCCTTAAGGATTTCTTGTTATAAAAACTGCAAAAATGTGTTTATTTTCTCCAAAACAATTTTATTAGATAGAAAATTGATAAATACGTTAGTACACAAAAGAAAAATAAATAAAAAAAAATAATTCAGTATGTTAAATTAATTTTAGTAAATGATAGAATTTGCCCATTCTACCCCGGTACTGGGGCACAATGGACATATGTGGGGCATGACGGGCGCAAAGCTAAACTGGGTTGCAACGGGAGCAAATGTGGCTACATTCATCGTCAACATCATCCTCTCCAGCACAAGAACAATGTGCCCACTTACCACATGATCTGCAGGAAACCCATCCTTCTGTAGACTGGGAGTATAAATGCCCACAATAAAGACACTCTTCGTCCTCCTCGCTTTCTGAAGATTCTTCCTTCCTGGTAGTTTTCTTTTTTGTTGAGGCTTTTTTCTTTTGCATAACAAGAGGCTTGGACTTCGTGGACTCAGCCTCCAGCTGCGCCTTGTAAGGAGAGAATTGTAAAGAATTATACAAATAAATAACATGTGCAAAAACAGATGGGGCATAATGGGCATCCATGTCCAACTTCAACTCAATGAAAAATCTTCTTTTAGCCAAAACAGAGAACACGTGGCAATTTTGTTCAGAGACGGGTTTTCCCCGAATTGCCACCGATGATTTAAGGAAGACATATTTAGTTTCGGAGTTGACACTTTACTCAACAGAGAAATAAAGAGGGGGCCCATTTTACCCCGGGTGCCTGTTATGCCCCGGGTTCCCCTATATGTGTGAAAGCCAGACCGCAGGTTAAACAAAGACCAATGGAGAATCATAGAGTTGCGCATTCTAGATGGTGTTAACGGAACTATCGTTAACAAAGAGGGTCAACTACCCTTCTTTGAGCAACTCTCTACCTTCAAAGGTTTTAAGCTCCTGTCGTGTGACAACGAATTTTACGTTGAACTGGTTGAAAACGTTTGTTGAAACTACACAGGCTCCATGGGTAAATGCCGACTTACGACTTGTCGTAAAGAAAGACCTGTACGAACTTACGAGACCAAAGGGTCGGATTTTGATTACCGGCCCACATATCCCTAAAGAAAGAATCGAAAGGAACCTACGGCATCTAAATCCTGAACTTCATAGTGAGAACTGGGAGGTGCTCGAGGTAGGTGAACATTCCAAGGCAGGCACCGAGATTGTGGTTTCACTAAGCCATATATCAATGCCTTTGCTGAGGAAGTTCAACAACAAAGTTCGCACTGGTAGAAAAAAAAACAATAGAAACAGAAAAAAAAATAAAATAAAAAAAAATGCAGATATGTTACAACCAGTATTGAACTCGCGCACTATAAATTACATGCACGACACATTAGCTTTTTTTTTACTTTTAAATTCATTTTTATTAGTTATTAGCTTATATCAACTTACATACTAGACAAAAATGATTAAATCTAACTTAAAATTAACAGGATACTTATTCTAGATTATTGATCCTTATGCGGACGCCCTAAACTTAACTACATATATCTTATAATTATTGCCTTTCGGCCTAAAAACTATTTTACTAACTAATCTTACATCTTATCCTTCGCGGGGGTCAGTCACCTTGACGTGTGTACCATCATTGCATTCGATGGTGCCGGTGCGAAGGCTTATGGCGCAGCTTCAACGGGCTATGCTGTCTAAGGGCCACCCATGACAGACAGGCTGCTGACGAGCGTCAACCAAGTATTGACCCGGACTCTACGTCCCCCTCTCCTCTTTTCTCTCTCAAAGCGCAGTTAAGTGTACCACTATGCGGCCTTTACAGGACAATACGTCCTTCCAAATTCCCCTCCTTTACCACCTGGGCTGGACGTAAGGTGTCATACGACCCGTGCCGAGAGTCAACCTGGCTGAGGGCCCAGTCATCAAATAGCTCAGTCGCGTACGGAGTATCCGGAAACCTGGCGCCCTCCGGATTAACTAGCCTTATCTGCACAATGCGGATCTCTGTGCAGATGGACCTCTTTTCTCCGCTACTCGTGGGACTTAATATGAAACCTAACAAAACAAAACAAACAAAAACGAAACAAAAAAATTTTACGGCCGGTTCCCCTTTAAAACCGGACGGTAGTACGGCGACCAAACTGTCTACCGGCAAAGCTCTTGTGGCACCAGCTAGGATTGGGACTGTGGATACACATGGTCCCTCCACTAGCGGTTGCGAGCAAAAAAAACCCCTTCCCAACAGAGAGAGGACTATGCATCATGGTCCCCCCTCTGCTGGCCCTTCAACTACCACCGCGTCTGCAAGGCTGACTGAAGGAGGGACTGTGCCTTCTCATGGTCCTTCTGGTGTCGGCGCAAAACCCACAACCAAACCCAATTCTGGCGGGGGTGGGACTGTGCATCATGGTCCTTCCCACACCAACAGCGCCGGATCGCGTCATCGCAATCCGTCCTCGACGAATTACAAAAATCGTCGTAATGCCATCCGGATCCAGCGTATGTGTGGCAACATCGCGGTGAAGGACAGGACCCCGGACCTAATCACGAAACTGGCATGGGCCCAACAAATCCTCAGTAAAACCAGCGGGGATTTGTCGACAAAACGCCAGAGATCAGTGGAAGGGACCATTTCGGTTCCCAAGAGACAGAGGGTGCACAACACCGGCAACCCTCCCACTACCGCATCTCACAGGCCTTTTAGCGAGGTCCTTAAGGACAAAATTGTGATCGCGGTTATAGACCGTAGTCACATAGACGGCACTATCTCCCACGAAAGATGGGATGATGTAATATCTGCGCTCTCGGGCAACTACTCCTCATTCATGAGAGAAAACCCGGGACCACCGCCGCTAATCCATGAAGGCGGGTGGCATCAAGGCCACATCAAGCTGGTCGCATGTAGTGACCAAAGATCGGCTGACCTCTATAAGCTTGCGATTAGTAGGCTTGGAGAGGTGTGGCCCGGCGCAAGGCTCGAGGTCGTAGCGAGGGAGGATATCCCCTGCCGGCCAAGATCGCGCATATGGATCCCCCCAAATCCATCCACTCCAGAGGACGTCTTAGACATTCTAAGATCAAGCAACCCCTCTCTACCGACCCATAACTGGAAGGTGGCGAAACTGGAGGAGCAAAAGGGCTCCCACAGATGTGCGGTAGTCATTATCAATCAGGAAACCCTGGCTCCCCTGGCAAAAACAGATGGCCTCATACGATTTGGCTGGATCGAGGTCAAAATGAGGGTGTACAAAAAGGACGAACTCGAGGCGGGAAAACTTCCTCCTCCTTCTCCTCACCCTGAACTCTCGAATGATGAGCCATCTACCTCGTTCCCTTCGCTGGAGGACGATGAATCCGCCGATCATGCGGCAACTGCAAAATCGTCACTCTCCGTAAGCGATATACAATCGGATATGGAAACTGACGATTTCCTTGACAGGGTTCTTCTGAGTGAAGATGAACTTCTTAGTTCGTCTTCGGAATTGGAAGGCCTAAATAACACCGTGGTGGAGGTGCCTCAGGATTGTAGCGACAATGCTGCAGCTAATCCAGATTAACCTCCAACACTCCATCAAGGCTTCGGCCGCTCTCGTTCTTCGCCTCTCTAAAGGCGGGGAAGATGTCGTCTTGATCCAAGAACCATGGATTGTACACAACCTGGTTCAAGGACTCAAGACTCCTGGATATTACTCACTGTATGTGACCGACAAAGGTAAACCAAGATCGTGCATACTAGTGAAAAGAAACCTTAATGCTTACTTACTCCCTAATTTCAGCGATCGGGATATAACTGCTGCGAGACTGGAGACTGCAGGCAGATCAGTCTGGTTGGCATCGGCATATCTCGCCCACGACCACGTGGGACCTCTCCCTGGTGATAACCTGGAGAGACTGATCGAAGAAGCAAGGAGGCAGAAGGCTGAACTCATAATCGGCTGTGATGCTAACGCACATCACACCGTATGGGGAAGCTCGGATATCAACAACAGGGGTGAGTCACTTTTTGATTATATCTTAAGCACCAACCTCATTGTATGTAACATAGGTAATGAACCCACTTTCATTACCAAAAATCGACAAGAAGTCCTTGACATTACTCTTGTCTCCGATACCATCAACGACATGATAACGGGTTGGAAGGTCTCGACTGATCACTCCTTCTCTGATCACCGTTATCTTCAATTCAACCTCAATGTTGATCCTCCCTGCCAACCCATTTTCCGCAATCCTCGGAAAACCAATTGGCCCAAATACAGAGAAACTCTTCGCGGACTAGTTACCTCTGAACTTTTAAGTCCGCCCTGTAACTTTTCCGAGCTTGACGGCAAGGTCTACGAGCTCACCTCGGCTCTCAATAAAGCGATGTCCGCTTCCTGTCCCCTCATACGACCTATGGGGAAGAGAAAGCCACAATGGTGGAGCCAGGAACTGGGACCACTCAGAAATAATTGCAGGAAACTCTTCAATCGCGCTAAAAGCTCGAGATTACTTACTGATTGGGACTCCTATAAGGAAGCTCTCAAATTATACAAAAAAGAGCTAAGGAAAGCCAAAAGATCATCCTGGAGACTCTTCTGTGGTAAAATAGAAGAAGTCTCTGAGGCATCTAGGCTAAGAAAAATCCTAGCTTCAAATCCAACCATGCCCAGCTGTCTAAAGAAAGCTGATGGATCCTGGACGATATCTAGCGAGGAATCGCTCAATCTGCTACTTGATACCCACTTCCCAGGAAGCTCCAATATTACCGGGTACACTGATCTGAATAGATCACTGGCACAGGTGACTCTTTCTCAAGGTCTGATCACAAGGGACAAGCTGCTTTGGGCACTAAATAGCTTCAAGCCCTTCAAGTCTGCAGGACCAGACGGCATAATACCTGCCGAATTACAAATGTGTTCAGATATCATCACACCAGTATTGGAGATGATTCTGAACAGCTGCTTAAAAATGGCATATATTCCTCAGGCTTGGAGAGAAGTGAAAGTGGTCTTTATACCAAAAGCGGGGAAATACTCCCATGTCAGCCCAAAAGACCTGAGACCTATTAGTTTATCATCATTCCTCCTCAAAACGTTGGAGCGACTGATTGATATCCATCTCCGTACCAACATAAATACGCAGCTTCTATCTGCGTCTCAACATGCATACTGTAAGGGTAAGTCAGTTGAAACTGCCCTTCACTCTCTGGTACGCACTATTGAATACTCCCTTCATCACAAGGAGTACACTATGGTTGCTTTTCTGGATATAGAAGGCGCCTTTAACAACGTGGGTACATCTGCAATCACGAATGCACTGACAGCACTGAATGTGGAGGGTTCGCTTGGTGAATTGATTAATCTACTGCTCACAAGTCGGATTATCAACTCAAAACTGGGCGTTTCATCCGCCAGGAGGTCTGTCAGTAGAGGCACGCCGCAAGGCGGGGTCCTTTCCCCCCTTCTCTGGAATTTGGTGGTGAATGAGCTACTGATATACCTGGAAGGGGTGGGCTGCAGGGTGATTGCATATGCGGATGACATTGCTATAGCCGTCTCCGGGAAGTACCTTAACACTATAAAAGAACTCATGCAAAATGCTCTTAACAAGCTAAAAAAATGGGCTAATCGCTGTGGCTTGGGTATCAACCCCCACAAAACAGAATTAATCCTCTTCTCCAGGAAACACAAGATTCCGCACATCGACCCACCCTCTATTGGTGGTATAAGATTAGTATTCTCTGACGAAGCTAAGTTCTTGGGTCTTATCTTCGATAGGAAGTTAAGCTGGAAACCCAACATACAAGAAAGGGTAAAAAAAGCCACAGTGGCACTTTTCTCTTGCAAAAAAGCCATTGGCAACAAGTGGGGTCTACAACCCCGCATAACGCATTGGCTATATGTATCGGTCGTAAGACCGATTCTCACATATGGGGTTGCTGTCTGGTGGACTGCCCTAAGTAAAGCTATAAACTGTGCTAAGCTTGGCAAAGTCCAACGCACAGCTGGTTTGTGCATAAGTGGAGCACTCCGTACCACCCCCTCTGCAGCACTCGATATCCTGCTACATCTGTTACCACTCGACATTTTTAGTAGGCAAACAGCAGCCTGTTCTGCTGTCCGCCTTAAGGCTACCTCGCAGTGGGTTAACAATAACATTGGCCACACCACCATTCTGGACTCATTTGAGTCTCTACCAGGAAACATAGATTACACCATACCCCAATTACAGTTTGGAAAGAACTTTCAAGTCACTATTCCTTCCAGATCATTCTGGGAGGACGCTGAATTTGAGGAAGTTAAAGCGATCCACTTCTACACCGATGGATCAAAAACTAGTGACGGGGTTGGTGGCGGCGTTTTCTCCGAAAGACTAAATCTGAGTCTCTCTTTCCGTCTCCCTAATCACTGTAGCGTATTCCAGGCGGAGATTATGGCGATAAAAGAAGCCCTGACGTGGCTGAAGAGAAATGTGATATCCACAAAGGATATCCGTATCTTCTCGGACAGTCAGGCCGCGATCAAGTCCGTGGATTCAGTATCTTCAAACTCCATTGCAGCCCTCGACTGCCGTTCATCTCTTATGGAGATGGCGGAGCAGTTTAACATTCACCTCTGTTGGGTGCCGGGGCATAGAGATATTCCAGGAAACTGCAGGGCTGATGAACTCGCCAAAAAGGGAACCAAACTCCCCCTTTTACCTGAAAAGGGTTCTCTGGGTATCCCAATCGCTACCTGCAAACTTTTATTCAAGCTATCCGCAATCGAGAGAACAAACCTTAGGTGGACAGGTAGTAATACATGTCTAGCGACTAAGCACATCTGGCCAAAGCTGGACCTGCGACGCTCTAAGAGTCTGATCTCACTAAACCGACTGCATATTAGCTCCACTATAGGTGCCATTACAGGGCACTGTCTGATAGGCAAGCATGCATCGAGGCTTGGCGTTTATTCTAACGATTTCTGTAGAAGTTGCTTGGACGAGGAGGAGGAGGAGACTATACTTCACCTTCTCTGTACATGTCCAGCTCTCTCCCATAATAGAAATCTTCATCTGGGAGATTTCTTGCTTAACAATCTCAACGACTTGGCTAACGCTGACGTTAGAAGTCTATCGCGCTTCATAAGAAGCTCTAAATGGTTTAACTAGTAGTGGGGAAACCCCTCGATCCGTGTGGCATCACAATGGACCTAATCCTGGTCTAAGTGTGTCGGCCTTCTGCTGACAGCCACTTCAACCTAACCTAACCTAATCTTACATAGGTATGTGTTCTTCGAGAAAATTGAATAAAACTCGGCATCGTTATTTAAATTTTATATCTTTATATAAAAAAAAAAAATAACAAACTACCTATTCTACTTACTTAAACTACCTAACATATTCTAACTATAATTGGGATTCTGAACACTCGTTGCCTTGCGCAACAAGTGGTCAAAATCCCAATTGCTTTCCGGGTGCCTGGCAGTCGTCAACGTGCACACGCGCCGCCGGCCGTGAGCCGACTGAAGCCTTACAGCGTCAGTCAACTCCCGGAAGCACCACCACACGTTGGCGAGCCCGGCCTCTCCCAAAAACGCCCTAGCTAACTTAATCTAACTTATAAGCTAAGAGGATGTTACCTATAGTAACGCACCGTCCTGGGAGGGCATGTTGACCCCTCCCCCCTCAACAAGCCACCAAAATTCGGCGAATTGCTTTTCCGTGTCGAATTGATCCTTCTCCGATATTGCGGTACTAAAACGGAGGAGCTCATGAGCATTGGCGATGTCCTCGCCGCGGATGAGCCGCTAATCTCTCGCGCTGCGGTAGCGGTGGTATAATACCGGGATACCATCCCTCGTCTGTACCAGCCCTTTTGCGTCAATATGGATAAATGCCTCTGGCGGGATAAAGCCAGACCGGAGCGTACTCTCTATGTACATTTCATTGGGGTAGTAAGCCCCAAATATCAGACTATTGTCGCTGGCCATCGCCCTTGCAACGTGCCTTCGAGTCACCTTAATGAGGAAATTGTCAATCCTATTCAACTGCGAACCATCGTATAGGGCCTTGTTGGGATAGTACTTTATATAATTAGATTCAGGCGTTCGGAACAATCGGAGACAGGTCCTAAGACATTGTCTCTCCAAAACCCGAATCTTTTCCATATAACTAGGCGATATATTAAACCACAATGGACAACCATAAGCGATGATCGGTCTTATAAGGGCCACGTAGCAAATGACTTTCACTCTAGAGTCAAGTTGACTGCTATGAAACAGTCTCCTTGTCAGAGCATAAGACTTCTTGGCCCCAGCAAGACAAGCAGCTATATGTCTATCGAAATATAGATACTGGTCAAGCCAGATACCTAGATATCTAACTACGCTTCTCACCGACAATGGCTGCCCATTTTGTCCAACAATGACCAATTTCTTCCAGTTTTTTCTGGTATTCCTAGAGGCCACAGCCAATGGAGTTCTGAACAAGATTGTTTCCGTCTTCTGAAAGTTGATTTTCAATTTCCAGTCAGCGCAATATCGCTGCACGACACATTAGCCAGCTACACCAAAGGAGTCAATAATAAATGGGGACAAATTCTAGGAATAAGAAAGTACAAGGAACTAAACTGCACATATATAAATATAATTGAAAGGAAGAGAACAAGAAGAAAAAAAAAGAACTGTTACAACCGCTTACCAAAAAATACCAAGAGAACTTTTATTTCACAAAAAGCCGATCAATAGAAACAATTAAAACAAACTAAATGATCTAATATTAAGGAACGTATAGAACACTACACTAAACACTAGTTTTTTCACGGATAACAAACTAAATTAAAGAAATAAAACACGCACAAAACAAAACACGTCAAGCTATGACAGTCTATGTTATGGTTTATTTTATTTATTTATTTTTATTTCTTTGAATGCATACCCATTAAGATATAATATCTTAAGTTAAAATTATCCTTCCCGCAGGATACAAAAAAAACCGAACGCCAACTACTAGTTGGCCCAACTTGGTCGTATGTTAAAGTGAAACAATCGTTACCACGTTATAATAGTATGTTTAATCAAAAGTTCTTTTGTTACTCCACTCTGTTACAATCCCAAATTAAAACTAAACTTATTCTCTAATAGTATGCAGCAGGTAGCCGCATATCTGATGACCAATCCGCTGAGTCGCCCAAATCCATGCAGCGCGTGTATCCGGTGTTCAGTTGTTGCACTCGATCGTTTTGTTATGCTAACCTGCATACCGTGGGAAAGTGCTGATGCAACTGAAACTGCTCGTCTGGGTTCAGGTATGCGCGTGTCGGATCGTGTTAACTTCTTATATTTTTGTGATGCTTGACAAAATAAGCATTAAAAATATGGTACAAAGAGACAAAAGTGGAAATTAAATTCAATAATCTGGTAAAATATTGGTGTGACAATTCATTAACTTAAATTCATTAAATAGAAAAAGAAAAAAAAATAAATTCAGCAAGTTAAGCAAAATGAAAAAGATAAAAGAAAGAAAAACTGTGACAGAAGGGCATAGAGTTGGTTCAGAGTCAGACAAAGTTTGAAGAACTAAAGACTAGTCAGATGTGTTGAAAAATAATTGCAATCGTGTCCTAAATTCCGTGAAATTATTTGTTAATCTCACAGTGGGTGGCAGGGAGTTCCATAAGCGAACGGCATTGACGAGAAATTGTTTCTCAGATGTCATACAAGTAAACCGGGGAACGATTAGTTGCGTTAGTCTGTTTGATGCTAAGAACGTAAGTCTATTATAAAGATATGAAGGGTGGTGGCTCTGTATTATATTAAATAGTAGCAAAAGTGTTCGGAAATTCAAGAGGTTATTGAAAGACATACCATAGATACATTTAGAGAATCTCGAAACATGATCGTATCTCCCTTACCAGTAAATATATCGCGCAACATTGTTATATGCCACATTAAGTTTTCTCTGGCTTATTGAATCGCTTTTACAAAAAACTTCACATCCGTACGTAAGGATTGGTATAATCAATGTCTTTGCGAGCATTTTACGTGTTTTTAAGGGAGTAAAATCTTTGTAGCCCAAAGTACTCGATGAGCTCCGTAAACTTTACCAACAATTGAATTCACGTGGTCGTTCCAGGTTAAATTTCTATTAAAAATAATTCCCAAGTTCTTAGCATTGTCAACAAATTCGAGAGGAGCATTATTTAGATAGATTCGAGGAAAATACGACAAGTCTACCGATTTCTTTGATATAACAATGACTTTCGATTTTTCAGGATTTATTACTGAGCTATTGGCTCGTGACCAGTTATTTATATTCTGAAGATCGTCATTTAAGGTCTGGGCGCAGTGCTCGATGAGACCCAAGGGACAACTTTTATGTAACTGGACATCATCGGCATACATAAGAATTAACGATTGATCAGCAATTTCGGGAATTTCATTTACATTCAAGGAGAAAAGAAGGGGTCCCAAAATAGAGCCCTGAGGGACACACTGGGGTAAGCTTAAAAACCCTGATGTTTTTCCTCCTAAAGCAACGACTTGTTTTCTACCCGATAAATAGGAAAAGATAAGTTTCACTGCTTCAGGTTCAAAATCAAACTGATTTGATAATTTGCCGCATAATAGAGTGTGACTTATGGAGTCGAATGCCTTGGAGAAATCGAGGAGCACCAAAAAAGTAACCAAGTCACTGTCTACTGCATTTCTTATGTCGTCAACAACGTGTAGGATTGCTGTTGTGCAGCTACGCTTAGGTCGAAAGCTTGATTGGAAGTTGGAAAGCAAGTCTTTGTCGTTCAAATAGGTGGTTAATCTGTTTTTGGATAATTTTCTCGAATACTTTAGAAAGAAAAGAGAGTATGGATATCGGTCGGTACTCGTTCTTCTTTCTTCCTTTAAGAATGGGAATAACCTTTGCCAGCTTCCACTGTTTGTGAAAAACTGAAGTTGTTAGAATCGTCAAAAGTGTTATAAAAGGTAAAAGCTTCGGAAGGAGCGCTTTTAGGAAAACAGGATGAACTTCGACCAGACCTACCACATCAGATTTAATTGATATCATGCTTTCAACCACATCAGCAATCTCAATTCTGGAGAAACTAAATCCCGTTGACGATCGATTTAAGTTCATGAGAGCTGGAGGCTCGGATACCGGCTGCGGAACTTAGGAAACAAACTTTAAGTTGAGTTCATCGCAATCAATATTGGTAGGCGAGTCCGGTTTTTGCCTTCCAATTCCCATAGAACGCAAGCTTGTCCAGATTTTTCGCCCGTTGCATGATGTGGCGATCCGGTTCGAAAAGACTTTAGCCTTTTCTATGCGTATAGCAGTAACACCCTGGTTTCGAAGTAAGCGATACAGGCAACGATCATCTTCATTTTTGTATTGCTTCAATCGATTATAGACTTGGTTCCTTTCGTTTAAAAGCCGGCGAATGTTATTTGTGAAATAAGGCTGTGATGTGGTTCTTAAAACCGTTTTTTTAATCGGGATGTGCTCGTTAAAGAGATTTACAATATTTGTGTTCAAGAACTCGACCTGTTCATCTGATGATGTCATGTAAAAAATATTCTCCCAGGGAATACTATCAATGCTATTTTCGAGCACCTGTCTATCAATTCTCCTAAAATCACGAAACTCATATGACCGAACTGGTGGTGTATGTAAGTTGAAATCATATGTGAGATGAATAAGATCATGTCTTGAAAATGCTGGTATAAATATTTTCAAAATCCGCCTAGTGCACCCACAATTTAAAAAAAAAAAAACAAAGTTTGAGGTAGGGATCTGAAATTTATAATATATACCACAGGTTAGGTTAGGTTAGGTTAGAGTGGCTGTCGGCACAAGGCCGACACACTTAGACCAGGGTTAGGTCCATTGTGATGCCACACGGATCGAGGGGTTTCCCCACTACTAGTTAAACCATTTAGAGCTTCTTATGAAGCGCGATAAACTTCTAACGTCAGCGTTAGCCAAGTCGTTAAGATTATTAAGCAAGAAATCTCCCAGATAAAGATTTCTATTATGGGAGAGAGCTGGACATGTGCAGAGAAGGTGAAGTATAGTCTCCTCCTCCTCCTCGTCTAAGCAACTTCTACAGAAATCGTTCGAATAAACGCCAAGCCTCGATGCGTGCTTGTCTATCAGACAGAGCCCTGTAATTGCACCTATAGTGGAGCTAATATGTAGTCGATTTAGTGAGATCAGACTCTTAGAGCGTCGCAGATCCAGCTTTGGCCAGATGTGCTTAGTCGCTAGACATGTATTACTACTTGTCCACCTAAGGTTTGTTCTCTCGATTGCAGATAGCTTGAGTAAAAGTTTGCAGGTAGCGATTGGGATACCCAGAGCACCCTTTTCAGGTAAAAGGGGGAGTTTGGTTCCCTATTTGGCGAGTTCATGAGCCCTGCAGTTTCCAGGAATATCTATATGCCCCGGCACCCAACAGAGGTGAATGTTAAACTGCTCCGCCAAGATAGCTCCATAAGAGATGAACGGCAGTAGAGGGCTGCAATGGAATTTAAAGATACTGAATCCACGGACTTGATCGCGGCCTGACTGTCTGAGAAGATACGGATATCCTTTGTTGATATCACATTTCTCTTGAGCCACGTCAGGGCTTTATTTTATCGCCATAATCTACGCCTGGAATACGCTACAGTAATTAGGAAGACGGAAAGAGAGACTCAGATTTAGCCTTTCGGAGAAAACGCCGCCACCAACCCCGTCACTAGTTTTTGATCCATCGGTGTAGAAGTGGATCGCTTTATCTTCCTCAAATTCAGCGTCCTCCCAAAATGACCTGGAAGGAATAGTGACTTGAAAGTTCTTCCCGAACTGTAATTGGGGTATGGTGTAGTCTATGTTTCCTGGTAGAGACTCAAATGAGTCCAGAATGATGATGTGGCCAATATAGTTGTTAACCCACTGCGAGGTAGCTTTAAGGCGGACAGCAGAACAGGCTGCTGTTTGCCTACTAAAAATGTCGAGGGGTAACAGATGTAGCACGATGTGTAGTGCTGCTGAGGGGGTGGTACGGAGTGCTCCGCTTATGCACAAACCTGCTGTGCGTTGGACTTTGTCCAGCTTAGCACAGTTTATAGCTTTACTTAGGGCAGTCTACCAGACAGCAACCCCATATGTGAGAATCGGTCTTACGACCGATACATATAGCCAATGAGATATGCGGGGTTGTAGACCCCACTTGTTGCCAATGACTTTTTTGCAAGACAAAAGTGTCACTGTGGCTTTTTTACTCTTTTTTGTATGTTGGGTTTCCGGCTTAACTTCCTATCGAAGATAAGACCCAATAACTAATCTTCGTCAGAAAATACTAAGCTTATACCACCAATAGAGGGTGGGTCGATGTGTGGAATCTTGTGTTTCCTGGAGAAGAGGATTAATTCTGTTTTGTGGGGGTTGATACCCAAGCCACAGCGATTAGCCCATTTCTTTAGCTTGTTGAGAGCGTTTTGCATAATTTCTTTTATAGTGTTGAGGTACTTTCCGGAGACTGCTATAGCAATGTCATCCGCATAAGCAATCACCCTGCAGCCCACCCCTTCCAGGTATATCAGTAGTTCATTCACCACCAAATTTCAGAGAAGGGGGGGAAGATTGATCAATTCACCGAGCGAACCCTCCACATTCAGTGCTGTCAGTGCATCTGTGATTGCAGATGTACCCACATTGTTAAAGGCGCCTTCTATATCCAGAAAAGCAACCATAGTGTACTCCTTGTGATGAAGGGAGTATTCAATAGTGCGTACCAGAGAGTGAAGGGCGGTTTCAACTGACTTACCCTTACAGTATGCATGTTGGGACGCAGATAGAAGTTGCGTATTTATGTTGGTACGTAGATGGATATCAATCAGTCGCTCCAACGTTTTGAGGAGGAACGATGATAAACTAATAGGTCTCAGATCTTTTGGGCTGACATGGGAGTATTTCCCGGCTTTTCGTATAAAAACCACTTTCACTTCTCTCCAAGCCTGAGGAATGTATGCCATTTTTAAGCAGCTGTTCAGAATTATCGTTGTGGATGTCAGCAACATTCGTGAGTTGAGGAAAATTTTCTTTTCATTATACGCCCATGTTTTTCATAACAAACCAGCTGTTTTGGCACTTAGTGAAACCCAGGTTAGCGTTGGCTCTGATTTAACAGAGTTTAGTCTACCTGGGTACAACTTAGTGCCTTTATTCTTTGCCCATCGCGGTATCGCCGTTTATATACGTAGTGACGTAGCCTACCAACCTCAGCCTCAATATGGCCAATGTGCCAACCCAGAATTTAATTTCATTTGGCTAAAACTCCATGTCCGTAGGCAATTAATACACTACTGTTTTATTTACAGAAGCCCCAACTTGGACAGACATTCAACTTATAATGAGTTTGATGCCCTGTCCGATTCCATTACAAGAATTGTGACCCTTCATCCTCGTTCTGAAATCGTTTTTGCGGCCGATTTCAATATACACAATTCAGGCTGGCTTCGACATTCTGGTCAGACAACACCCGAAGGAAGGTGCGTCGAGATCTTTGCTCAGGTAAATAACCTGACTCTGCTTGTAAATGAGCCGACACGAATACCGGACATTAGCGGTGCAGGGAAATAAGTCCATGGGAACTAAGTCCACTGAGGGACTTAGTTCCCACTTAGTGGGAAATAAAACCACTTTCGCGAAGTGGACTTAGTTCCCATGTTAAGTGGGAACTAAGTCGATTTTTTTATGGGAACTTAGTCCACATTCAAATATAAGAAGAGGGAACTAACATCCAACATTTAGAATTAAACAAAAAACTGTAAAGTGCAGTTAGTTATCACACTCTTTAAGCAAAGTCTTAAGCTTATCATGGTGACATAAAGCCAAAGTTTCAAAACCGTACCTCGCACCTACTCCAAATCAAACAGTGACCCCATGCAGGGGGGTTGCAATATGCATTACACTATTTATGGAATCTACTTGCGATTTCGTAACTAATCTCATAAACAGTGCAATGTATATGGGGGGGGGGCATGTTGCCCCCCTACAACCCCCCTGCTTGGGGTCACTGTTTGATTTGGAGTAGGTGCGAGGTCACGGCATGCTGCCCCCCTACAACCCCCCTGCTTGGGGTCACTGTTTGATTTGGAGTAGGTGCGAGGTCACGGTACGTATATTACTCTGTCTCAGTTAGAAGTTAATTTCTATTTTGTTAATAAAAATTGCAAAGTACCTACTTGACTCTTTAATTTTATTTTGTTAGTCGACAGTGAGAATTTACTTCACATTAAAAGGGAACTAAAACCACTCAGAGTTTTGGGAATTTATTTCACACCTTACATGGGAACTAAGTCCACTTCGCGAAAGTGATTTTATTTCCCACTTAATGTCCCTGCACCGACATTAGCAGCCAAACTGCCAACACTTTGGACTTGTTTCTTACCTCTCACCCCGATAAATATGCTTTGAACGTATTATTGCCTCTAGGTTCGTCAGACCATTGTATCATATCAGCGAATTTCTCGTACTCCAACCACATAGCTAAGGAACAAACTCCTAAGAGAACCGTATGGCAATACGAGAAAGCCAATTGGGAAAAACTAAACGGTTTCTTTAAGAGTTTTAACTGGTCGCTGTGCTTCCTCGACAGCGGCGTGGATGCTGCTGCTGATATGATCAGAAACATAATTCAACTGGGCATGAAATCTTTTATCCCTAACAGGATTAAAAGTATCAAACCCAAGGTTAACGCGTGGTGTGACTCGAGCTGCAAAGAGGCTATCAGGTTAAAAGAGGTAAGTTTTCGGCTATTCAAAGCCATCCCATCTGAGGAAAGGCGTAAAAAGTTTAAACGCGCCAGAAATGACTGCAATGCCCACATAAATCGTGTCAAATTCTCCTATGACCAAAAGTTGAGGCAAAAAATACTACAAAGTCCCACGGGTAGTAAAAACTTTTGGTCATTTGTTTAAAACATCAAGAATTTGACCTCATCATCTGTCCCGACACTCATTTACAATGGCATTCCAGCTGTCAGCTCTATAGATAAGGCCAATCTGCTTGCTGCTCACTTTGCAGTCAGCTCAACGCTCCCAGATTGTGCTTTGTCTCCCCCTGTACTCGAGCGCGTAGAATTCTCCATGGGACCAATCCACTTTCGCACTCGTACAGTGGCTAGAGTACTTCAAGATCTTGACGTTCACAAATCCGCTGGTCCAGATGGTATTTCCCCTATCGTTCTGAAGAGGTGTTCTTCTTCGCTGGCAAAACCATTGCGTAAGCTTTTCCATCTGTCCTATTCTTCAGGACTCTTCCCGGGAAGATGGAAAACAGCATTTGTCCAGCCTGTACCAAAAAAAGGCGAATCTTCTTCTCCCTCCTCCTACCGACCAATTGCACTTACGTCCCTTCTTTCTACGGTCATGGAAACGCTGATAAACCGTCAGCTAATGAAATATCTTGAATCGCGAAAACTTCTTAATGACCGGCAGTATGGTTTTCGTAGCAACAGGTCCACTGGTGATTTGATGACATATCTAACCGAAAAGTGGACCAATCTCTTCATCAAGGTGGTGAAAGTAAGATCGTTGCGCTTGATATTTCAAAGGAGTTTGACACAGTTTAGCATCAAGCCCTCTTGTCGAAAATGCGTGCATTTGGATGATACTCTTCTTCAATGGATTAGAAATTACCTTTCGGACCGTTCAATTCAAGTTGTTTTAGACAGTTTCAAGTCTGCAACTCACCAAATAAATGCTGGTGTCCCCCAAGGCTCTGGTCTGTCCCCGACTCTCTTTCTCATTTTTATAAATTATCTCCTGTCTGTTTCTTCTAACCCAATCCATTCCTTTGCTGATGACAGTACCCTCAGCTTTTCATATTCGTTTCTTGGGTCACGCGCCTCATCTTCGGGTGTGGAACTGGAACGGCAACGTATGTTAAGCTCATTAAATTCCGCTCTTAACAGCATAACTCAGTGGGGTAAAACCAATAGAGTGGAATTAAATGCTTCCAAAACTCAATGCTGTCTCCTGTCATTAAAGCAAAACCCAAACACATTGCCATTATCTATGAATAACACTTACATCGCTGAAACCGAAAGACTTTCCATTCTCGGTATGTGTGTTAATGACAACCTTGGTTGGAATGACCACATATTCGATGTCGCCAAGAACGCCGCGAAATGTCTAGGCTTCCTTAAGCGTTGTAAGAAATATTTCACCCCTTCTGATCTGGCTACAATTTATAAGGCGTTTATTCGCCCGAAACTCGAGTACAACGCTCATATCTGGTCCGGTGCACCAATAACTTATTTGGCTACTTGACAGGATCCAAAACCGCGCGATAAAACTCATTGGCGACCGAGGCATCGCAAGATCGATTGACTCTCTTAGTCATCGTCGTAATGTCTCCTGCCTGTCGTTATTTTATCGTTATTTCCACCATAAGTGCTCAAACGAAATAGCCAGTTGCATTCCTCCCCTTGAACATTTCAACCCCAATACCCGCCATGCAGGGAATGCTCATCAGTTCACCCTCAAGCCTGTGTTCGGACGTACAGTGAAGTTCAAAGAATCTTTCCTCAGCCGTACAACACGAATGTGGAATACTCTTCCCCGCTCCATTTTTCCTACACATTATAACCTACAGACATTCAAAACCAACGTGCATCGGCATCTCTCCTTTTCCTCTCACCCTAATTTCCTTAACGCCCGCGCTGTGTAGCTAATACATTATAAGGGTCCCAACAAATCCCTTTAGTACGCGCTTATTATAAAAAAAAAAAAAAAAAAAAATCTCCAATACTGGTGTGATGATATCCGAAGACATTTGTAATTCGGCAGGTATTATGCCGTCTGGTCTTGCAGACTTGAAGGGTTTGAAGCTATTTAGTGCCCAGAGCAGCTTGTCCCTTGTAATCAGACCTTGAGAGTGCGTCACCTGTGCTATATACCACAGACTACCTATACATATATATAGGTAGTCTGTGATATATACCCTCTAGGGGGCCCTTTATGCTCATGTGTGTAAATATTTTCAAAATCCGCTGACTGAAAATTTATTGAAAAACCAAAGTTTGAGATAGTGAGCGTTTTTTTTGATAAAATCCTTTAAATGTTATATAACAAAATATGTAGAGCGTTCTTAACAATTCAACCATACTTAGACTTTTGTCACGCCCACTTATGAGGGATAGGAATAAGAATAGGGTATCCAACAGTTCGCCCAAGCGGACTGTAGCCCGTCCCTATGTTTTTTTTTGTTTTTTCAGCAATTTTCGTATTTTTTTTTTTTGTGCATGTTTGAAAATTAAAGAGGTGCGTAGGGAAATTTGAAGAGACCTGTTCAGTTGAATGGCCAAGTGAATTGGTTCGTGCTATACATGACTAGCGACTAAGCATATCTGACCAAAGCTGGATCTGCGGTGCTCTAAGTGCCTTGTTGCAATAGTTTTAAGGCGACTATATCATATATTTTTCAATACTTTTCCTATTTTTTTGGAGTTTACATATTTTGGTAGCTTAAGAATTGGTTGCTCTTGATTTGCTGGCGAAAAGTCGCCCTCGGTAGTTTGGTGTGTTTATGTGTGGCTAAAGCCATTGGGTGCATTCAATTTGCAAGGCAACTACTAGTCCCAACTATTTTACCTTTCCTCATTGATCAATTAACTCACGTGGCAAGTGATAGAAATTTAATTAGTAAGGAACTCGCAGTTGCCTTGCAAATTGAATTCGCCAATTGTTTCACCGTCGACTATTTTTTTATTTCATATTTATGAATTCGCAACAAAATAAAAGAATGAAATTCAACTCCGCCCCTGATGAATCGCACTAAATCGCCTCCATCAAATTGCCATAGTGATTGTATAATTGAATAACGAATACGGGTTTTAGTGTTAAATTTTGTTTTAATTTTTAAATTGCAATTTGAAAACTCAAATATGGATTGTTCCCCGAAGCCTGAAAATGTCATTCATAAATACATACACATGTAGTGTCTTTTGCTTTGTTTATACCCTATTCTAGGGGTATATTAATTTTGACGCATAGTTTGTAACATACCTTAATATTGCCCGTAGACCCCTAAAAGTTACTATATTTATGATCAGCATCGATAGTAATGTCGATCTAGCCATGTCCGTCCGTCCGTCCGTCCGTCCGTCCGTCCGTCGGCAAAAATAAGGCCTTTAAACTGGACCTAGAGAGCTGAAATTTTAACCATATACTCTCTAGGGTCCCGAAATAATCAAGTTTACGAATTTTTGAAATCCGCCCACAGACACGCCCACAAACTCAAAAAAACAAAATTTTGGAAAAAATCGAATTTTGAGCTAGGAAGCTGAAATTTTTAATATATGATCTATGACTCCTAAAACTGCTCGGGATATAAAATTTTCAAAATCCGCCCACTGCCACGCCCACAAAAAAATAAAACAATTTTATTGAAAAACCAAAATTTGAGCTAGGGAGCTGAAATTTTTAATATATACTCTCTAGGGGCCCTTTAAGCTCATGTATAAATATTTTCAAAATCCGCCCACTGACACGCCCACAAATAAATAAAACAATTTTTTTGAAAATCCAAAGTTTGAGCTAGGGAGCAGAAATTTATAATATATACTCTCTAGGGGCCCTTTAAGCTCATGTATAAATATTTTCAAAATCCGCCCACTGACACGCCCACAAATAAATAAAACAATTTTTTTGAAAATCCAAAGTTTGAGCTAGGGAGCTGAAATTTATAATATATACTCTCCAGGGGCCCTTTATGCTCATGTGTTAATTTTTTTTTAAATCCGCCTACTGACACGCCCACAATTAAATAAAACAATTTTATTGAAACACCCAAGTTTGAGCTAAGGAGCGTTTTTTTTTTTTTTTGATAAAATCCTTTAAATGTTATATAACAAAATATGTAGAGCGTTCTTAACAATTTAACCATACTTAGACTTTTGTCACGCCCACTTATGAGGGATAGGAATAAGAATAGGGTATCCAACAGTTCGCCCAAGCGGACTGTAGCCCGTCCCTATGTTTTTATTATTAATTTAGTTGAACATTCAAAATATTCCTTCTAGCGTGATACATGTTTGAACATTTTTGTTAACCTCCATACTGTGCAAATGAAAAATATATTTCGTTTAATAAACAATGGGGTATAAATCTCTGTCGCCTATGCAGGAAATTACAGAACATTGCCTCAACATAAACGGAGACTCCGAACACATTTCCTACATTTCATGTCGTGCCAATTCGCTGGCAACTGATTTCACATTACCAATACTTTGTAGTCCTTGACCGTTGAATTGTTCAGTGGTCTGTGAAAATCGACAATTTCCTGCGGACCCCCCAGAAATAGTAGAAATAAGAGTGGTCGTTTATTGATTTGCACAGGAGATGTTTTTATGAGGCTGGATTTAATTTATTATCTACCCTCATCCTTATTTCCGCCAAATGACCTTGCAATATCAAATTAAAATGTGAAATCGATTCACCATCCACTCAGTTCACTGTGTTAAATTTTAGCTAGGAGAATTAAAGATTTTGTGTTGGATTATTCGCCAATGTATTCCTGTTTACATATAATTAGCGTCTTCAAAATGTAAAAAATAAATAAATAAATATTAGGCATTAAGGGACTAAAACCTAGCTTCTCCAACCATTTGCTTGTGCGAAGTGGATCGGACCTAGAATTTAAAGCCGAATCCGAAAGGCAAATTTGAGAAGCTTCTCATGATAATTGATACTCTTGGATGTTTGTCAGACGTTCGCAAGAGGTGGGACAGCGGAAAAAACTTTTAGATGTTACTTTGTTGGTTCCCAACATAAAATTCCAACACCAAATCACAAGGCAACAGAAGAACATCACAAAGCAATAGAAATCAAAATTGTTAATCAAAATATTGTAAAGTGAAATGAATTAAGGAACATGTAGCAGATCTCACTTGCACTTGCACATTCGACACTGTTGAATTTGAAATTGACATATTGAACTATTCATTTGGATATTTCTTTAATATACATATATCCGAATGAGTAGTTTAAATATGCACGATTTAATTTATCACTTGCGTTAAAACTTTCACGCATTTTATTAAATTAAAATGCGGACGAAAAAAAAACAAACCAAACGCACGCGACGAGCAAAACACGGAACTAAAACTAATAAGAGTGTCAAATATGCAAGTATGATGCATACATACAATGCATTGTCTCTCTCTAGCATAGGCTAATCATATAAAGAATAGCATAGTGGATATCTGCCATAATACTAACACATGCCAAGATCACTAAAACAATAGATAGGGATAGACAATGCATTTTATGATCATCTCTTCAAACCCTCAAGTCCAATAGGGGGCATTAATATCAAAGTGTTATACAAGAATGTAAAAAAACCAATCCATACGTAATCACACACACAGTCTCCATGATACAAGCTGCAAATGTTGGAAGGTAAATAAACATTTCAAGTTCAAGTTCATGGTTCATTGACCACATATGTTAACAACTGCTGAAATAATTATTTCTGTTACACCTATGGAAATGTACAGTAGAGATGAAAGGCGAGGTCTCATGGAGACTACAGTGAACAATTGCAAACACTTGTCCATTATCACTCCAACGAATTAGTAAAATAAACGAAGAATTTATAATGTATAAAGACCAGTTTTTTCCCTTTCCATTGTTTCAAGACATCTTTCTTGAATATTCTTTCAATTGTTTCAAGACATCTTTCTTGAAGGCAAAATATTCTGAGGTGCATCTCAGCAGCTTAGATCATACTTGGGATTTGAACCTAATAGCTTAAGATTAGTAGTTCAACACACTTTTTTGACTTTGGCATTTAAGTTAATTTTTTTTATTCACTATTAGATATCAACTTACATACTAGACAAAATGATTAAATCTAGCTTAAATTTAACGGGATACTTATTGTAAATTAAGTGTCCTTATGCAGACGTTCGAAACTTCAAAGTTAATTGAGCCGACTGAAGCCTTACAGCATCAATCACCTCTTGCAAGCACCACCTCTCTGAGAATCGCCCTAGCTAACTTAATCTATCTTATAAACTAAGAGGGTGTTACCTAGAGTAACGCACCGTCCTGGGAGGGTGCACACGACATGCAGAAGCCGTATGTACATTAAGCATTGATGTCAGAAACGCGTCATAATTTCCATATGCCGTGTACTTCCCCGCAATTTTTTTTCTGAAAAAAATCTCCCCTGATCCCATGACCCGCTTTGCGGGTAAACGAGCTTGAAACTCTGGACAGCTCTTCAACTCACAAAAATAAAACTCTGGACACCTCTTCGATTGTGTCCTACACGTGTGGCAGGTTCCAAACATGCGCCAACACAAATTTCTGCTGCCGCATTTTTTCTAGATTTTGATACATGTGACACGAATTCGTATGAATTTTTATATTCACCCCTATCGTGGAATCCGTCGGATCTGAGATTCACTTCACTTATTGGATTAACGTGAACAGAAAATTGCTATCGTGGGATCCGTCGGATACTCTCCCTTACCGACCACTATTGGTGATTAGGAAATTCAATTGTGACAGCTCATTTCAAACACATTTGTTTTGTAAAAATTAAATTCAGTGAAAATAAAATAAAAACTGCGGATGCCAAATGCATGGATAGATTCGATCCGTTCGTTTTCCACGATACATTGAATTTCATTCACGTTACCGACATGTGGATGGTTCACGTCAGCGGATTACACGATGCAAATTGTTCACTATTAGCGGATCGTTCCCCCCGACGGATTCCACGATAGGGGTGATTATATGTTTTTAATTTTATTATATACTCGTATCTTATTCGGATTTAGAGAACCTTTTTTGTGGTTCCAAGCAAATCTTAGTAAAATAATATTAAACTTGGTTTCTAATAACACGTTAGAAAAATATCCTTTCATCAGGACCATTTTTGAAGTTCCAAGGACCGCTTGGTAAAATAACATTGAACACAGAAATACTACGTTAGGAAAGGTACGGAGGGTGCAAGTATCTTTTATAGACCAATTTATAGAGGCCCCGTTGTGAGTACCATTATAGTATATGGTAGAACATGCAACCCACAACAAAACCATTTGGATCTGTGAATAATCGTCCAAGCTGTTAAACAACCGTGCTCCTATGCAGGATAAGCGTCGTTCCTTGAGAGCCGGGCAATGGCACAGAAGATTTTCCACAGATTCCTCTATTTAATGCATTTGATTGGCTTCAGTGATAAAGTGATCCGAAGCCAGGAAGCCTGTTGTCACATTGCAAAACGCACAGCCAGACCAGTAGGGATGTAGTTAAGTGACAAGCTTTTGATCACCTCAATTCTGATCATAAACTCGCAGTAAACGAAGAAGAAAACCGGTTATTATACCTAAGACGCCCTTACCACCACAGGGTGACGGGCTTGGAGGTTCCAGTTACCTCAGTCTGACGGACGGTCAGCAGAGTGAGGATAAGACGGACAGTGACCATGTACGAAGCCCAACCATTCCACCGGGCGCTGACGTGCGTGTGGAAGGCGGACGTCCTTTGACAGTTAAACACCACAGCACACCAGACTTTGCCGGACGGGCTACTTGCCAGAGGGGTGGGCGGACGGCCCAAGTCAAATAACTCCCATGAGTCAGTTGCGCGAACTACCACCGTAAAGGTAGGGAGTAATGTTCGATGGGGGAAAGATGACGCTCTCTTCTTCTACTCCGTCGTGGGAGCACCGAAGGAGCAGCAGAGGAGTGTAGGCCTAGTAATTAAACACCCTCCAATACCAAATAACCGTGGACAGCTTACCACGAGTACATTGGCACCCCATAGACCGATATGAGATGACAAATGTCAAATATAGATGACACCAGCCCAACAAACTTATGCACCAGAATGGCCGAGAGCCCAACATAAATGTTCACATTTTGTTAGGTATGACACGCTATCGTCAGATCCCCATGTCCCAAATCTGCGCAGAATTCCACCAGACTCAGGTAGTTGACGCGGTAGATAACGTTGTTTCTTTGTCTGATCTCAAAGCTTAGGTTTAACTCGCCATAATGGTTTATCTTTCCTCTTCTCAACGTTTCCTTCGCGTTCTTTATCGGTTGCACTTTTAATTTTACGTAGTGAATTTTAGCTACATTGGAACGGAGTTCAGCAAAATAACTTGAGCGATCTTTTGTATGGACGGGAAAACACCAATCAGACTGGATTGGAATGTTGTCCCAGGTCGGTCAGAGAATTTATTGGAAGCTAGCTTTCCAGTCGCGCTGAATTCGAAGCTCGGAGAGAGAATTTAAAGTAAGAGCGAAAGGGTAACGGCAGGCATGCGCACACCATTGCAAGATAGCTTTGGATGGGCTGAAAGGTGCCGCTCGTTGGTTCGCCTTACTGGATGTGTGTGGACAGTGGGATGGCGGATAGCCACCAACACAAGTGGACATCCATTGCATGCCATCAGTGGGATTGCGCTGTCAATGTGTGTGTGTGAGAGAATGAGTCCAACACTGACCGACTTTGGACAATAGAAAAATCTGGAAAATCACTTCTTGGTTGACCAGCGGTTTAGCTAGCTAGTGGTGAGAAGGCGATTTTGATGAACGCAGACAATTTAAAATCGAGGAAAATAAAATACAAAAAGTTGAAAGTAGAGTGAATTATAAAGGAAAATAAGGAGACAGGAATTTTGAAGACAGGCGAAAGGACGAATAGGAAGGAAATAAGGAAGCTTGAGGACAGAGCAGGAAACAAAGGAGTTTTTTTTAAAGATAAGTATAGTGATTTTTGTGTTATCATTTTTGTGAGATAGAGTCTGGTAGGATTTTGTTCCGTGTTAAGAAAAATCCCGAGAAAAGACGGGACACGGGACCCAGTAGTTTTAATTTTTTTTTATATTTATTGATTTTCAACGCTGTACATCAAGATAGACTTATAATTAGTACGGATATGACAAAACAATGTGCAAATCAAGGCAAACAATAGTAACTAATACAAGATAATATAATTTAAAATTGAACAAAATTTGAAGTTAAACATTTAAACATGTTAATTATATATATGCGCAACCAAGGACAAGTAAAAAGTTAATAAAAAAAAGAAAACAAAAAGGTAAATCAGTTAAAGTTGGAGAGATGTTCAAAGTAGAGAGTAAGAAATTTATTGCGTTCAATTCCAGACCTCACATGATTAGGTAGATTGTTCCACAGTTTGACAGCATAAATGAAAAATTGCCTGCATGATGTTAAGCAGGAGTAAGTGGCAGGTCGCAATACAATATATCGATGAGACGAACATAAATTAATTTTACTAAATAAATAGTTCGGTTCTTTCTTGTGAATTAGTTTAAAAAGTAAAGAACAGCACCGATACTTGAAAAAAGCATCCAGGCTACATCCAAGAATTTGACGAGCTTCAAATGAAATATGATCAAACCGACGAAGATTAAATACAAAACGTGCAATAGAGTTGAAAGCGACCTTTAGTTTTTGGAATGAGGCCGAATCAAGATCCGCAAACAGCTCACAGCCATATGACATTATGGGGATTATTAATGCCTTAACCAGTTTTAGTTTAACTTGTGTGGGTAAAATTGTTCTTGTCATCGATAATCCTCTTAGCGATGCGTAGACTTTATTTGTAATAGAATTGATGTGGGCATCCCATGTTAATTTGTTGTTAAAGATAATTTCCAGATTTCTTGCGTAGCTGACATATTCGACCAGACAAGAGTTTAAAAAGATAGGAGGAAAGTCGGAGAAATTTGGTTGAAGTTTACAGATTGGAATGGCTTTAGTTTTGTAAGGATTAAGTTCAAGCCCGTTGCGTGTTGACCACTCGAAAATAGATTTTAGATCGTCGTTTACTTTTTCTATAGCGTCCTCAACCATGCCAATAGGAAAACTAAGGTACAGTTGGACATCATCAGCATATATATGAAATCGACAGTGAGATAAAACGGAAGGTAGGTCATTGATGAACAGAGAAAACAGTAATGGACCAAGAATGGATCCTTGAGGGACGCCATTATTAATAGGAAGAAACGAAGACAATTTACTATTACATGAAACAGCCTGCAGGCGATTAGTCATTCATATGTATATGAATAAATTAATTTGCTAAAGTTAAAGTTAAAATATGTCAGAAGTTTATCACAGAGAATATTAGGATTTTCTTCCGGACAAGTGATAGCGGGTTATTCCAACGGTCCATATGGACCCGTTGTACCAACCACCAAGTTTTCAGGGAATTTCAAACCCCGTTATAAAGACCGTGCTCCAACGGAGCATTATAACGTTGTGGAAATTTTTGTTCTTTTCATTATTTTAGAAGCTTCATTTAATTTAAATTTTCAGTGGTTCTGTACCAAGGTTTCACAATTTCCACAAAATTGTGTGGCGCCCACTTTATTTTGTTACATTTACCTGGTTCCATTCATTGGAGCGAACATTTCATTTTTTTTATATTTATATCAGCGATCATTTTCGTTGAACCCACCCCGTCCCGCTCAGCTACCGGGATGTAGTTACCTGCTACTCTTTGTGTAATATTTTAATGATCTGTGGCAGCCCATATTCGATATTTTTCCTTCGGGCGGTGGCGGCCGCAAATTTTCTTTTCGTTTATCCCGCCGATTTAACGATAAATAAGTAGTTTGTTTTCGCGTTGTCTAAGTTAAATAATTACACAACATCGTGTTTAACTATCCTAAGACTAAATATCACATATCTTTCTGATGGAAAAAGGATATCGCCAAGTAAGGATTAATCTTCTTACTCGTGCGCAAATAACTTTATGGCAAAATACGCTCATATCGCCATTAGCCACTAACAGTAAGAAGCAAGCTACTTCGCCATTAGTCCGCCCCTCCGCTATCTGTAAATTGTACTACAATTGTCTTCGCATTAACATCCTCATCGTCTATATACCATTGTCCAATATATCAGTACCATCGTCAACACTTTCTTCTTATACTTCTACAAGTACTTTATTTTATATTCTCAAAATCACTTTTATCCTTAATTGTTTCTTCCACCGCAATACTCTAAAATGGTATTATGTAAAATCTCGACTTGGCGACTTTAAGATTATCCAATAAGTTATTACAATATTTTTCGACGAAGTAGACATGCCGATACGAGTATAAGTACCAGTGGCGTGGCGTCCATATAACACGATTCCTACCGTCTTCCCTTTTAAAAATCCACCAAAAGTAAGCACTATCTGCCAAATAAATATATGAAAAATGAAACCCGTCCCGTATTTTAATTATAAAATAAAATCTACACACTCACACATAAGCTATCGAATAAGTTTAATATTTTCATTCTACCTCTCGTCTGTATCTTCATACCTCATTCAAGAATCAAGATTCAACCACATTCCACAAATCACAAACAACAAACCAACGAAGAGTCACAAAAATACTCTTAGTAAAAAGTTTTCAACTACCGCTGCTCTCTATAATAGAATAAAAAATATTTTTCCGTCTTATTTACTTGTTTTATATCCCTTTCTTCTACAAGCATTGCGGTTCCGATCCTCTTTGTTCAACACCCGCTTTTATATTCAAAGAAAAAGACGCTACATTTCGTCTTATAAACCAAATCTCACGCTGAATACTTGGAATTGTTTCATTTCATTCTCCCTTTTGCGATTAGCATTGCGTTTCAATCGAAAGATATCAACATGTTGCAGGAATGCAGGTGCTACGTTTGACTCGTTTTTTTGCAACATTGTGTCTAATAACACGGTGTTCTTTGACTTATTTCTTTTTTCTTATGACATAATATCTGAATGTGTTATGTGGGTTGATTCTTGATTTTGAATTTGATGTTGATATTGATATGCGTGTTGATGTAAGAAGTTGAGCTTTCATTTTTCTCTCTTGTGATAGTTAATGCTTCGATGTTTTTACAAATTTATTGTTATACTTTTGTCTTATGAAATAAAATATGGTAGAATATTATGGCAATTTGTCAGCAGAGTAAATTCAGCATATCGCTTAAGAGAAGTTCATGTCAAATAAAATACCGACACTTGTTTTTTTTAAGCAGGAATTCAAATTTTAATTTAGAATCAGTTGGAATTTATTGACAGTCTGCGTTGCACAAGTGCAATAACTTGAAAAAATCTAGTGTTTTGTAAAGCCAATTTGATAAAATCTTAAATTAAAATAGTGAAAAGTTAGATGTGAAAGTGAAAGTGAAGGTTAATGTGTAATTTTTTAGTTTCTTTTATTACCAACTTACTGATTGGAAATTTTTTGGAAATGTCTTTGATTAGTGTAGATTGCTGTTTAACTGATTTCCTCCTGGAGGATTCAAATAGTTTTAGTAAGCTATCTTTTCTTGATAAAAAAAAAGTTATAGACGTAGGGCGCTCTATGCCTTTTATAAATATTAATTACCAAAGGAGAGATGGTTTTGTGACACATTTTAATGTTTCCTTATACCAAAAATATAAGTGGCTAACTGGGAGTTGCAAGCTTAATAAAATGTTTTGTTTTCCTTGTCTTCTTTTTTCAAACTCCGCCAGTGTTTGGAGCCGAACGGGTTTCACTGATATAAATAATTTAGTTAATTCTTCGAAAAAACATATTAAGACAGAAAACCATTTTCGTTGTTGTTTATCCCTACACGAATTCGGCACGAATCGCATTGAAACTTCTTTAGGAAATTCTTTCGTTGTTCATAATAAAAAAGTAGATAAAAATCGGAAACTAATGGAACGTTTTATTGACACGGTCATTTTATTAGGCAGACAGGTGTTAGCATTTCGCGGTCATGATGAAAGGTCTAGTTCAGATAATCGTGGCAATTATGTCGAAGCGGTTTATTTTTTATCTAAATATGACACTTTATTGGAATCCCATTTAGAGCAGTGTTCAAGTACACACAATCCAATTTTTTCAGGTTTATCCAACGATATTCAAAACGATTTGATACATAGTATCGCGGCGGTTATTAAATCCGAAATTAAAACGGAAATCAAGGATGCTCGGTTCGTGGCGATTATGATCGACGAAACACCAGATTTGAGTCATAGGGAACAACTGAGTGCCATATTTCGGTACTTGTCAGAGGATGGTATACAAGAAAGATTTCTTGGATTTTTTGACGTTAGCGCAAGTCGTAATGCAAATGAGTTATCCAATCATATATTTAAAATTCTTGAAACATACGACTGCAAGGAAAAGTTAATAGGACAATCCTACGATGGTGCCGCAGTTATGTTCGGCGAGGGGGGTGGTGTTCAAAAGAAGGTCCTTGATGAATGCCCGATGGCAAATTTTATTCCTTGTTATGCACATGTTTTAAATTTAGTACTATCCCGATCTCTAGAAAACATAGCAGAACTTAAACTATTTTTTGGCTATACTAATAGCATCGTTCGATTTTTTAATAAATCCACAAAGCGGTCCAATCTTTTAAAACAAATTTCCAATCGACGCATGCCAGGAGTATCGGAAACTCGATGGCATTATCATTCAAGAATAATAAACGTAATCTTTAACTGTAGAATAGATATAATTGAAACTTTTAGTAAAATAATTAATGACTCTAGGGAATGGGATACTGACACACTTTCGATGGCAGAAAGTTTATTAAATAAATTAGAGAGCAAGGAATTTTGTTTTTTGCTTCATACCCTTTCTGAAATATTTGCAAAGACCGATGTATTATTTAATTTAATTCAAAAAAAACAAACAGACGTTAGTTATGCCAAGCAAGAAATCGAACGTTTTGAGTCATGGATAAGCTCTGACTTTTTAAATATGTTTGAAGTTATTTATGACAGCGTAAATGATTGCATCGAACCTCCACGTAAACGCAGGTTGCTTGACTTCGATTTGAAGACGAATTATAAGCGCCTTTTTGTTGAAATTAAAGACAATATAGTTAGCCAAATAAATGCCAGATATAAATCATTTAGTAATCTTACATTTTTGGATTTACTAAATAATTTGAAGTATGACACTTTTTCTCGTTCCAGTCCAGATGTAAAAATATCTTCCCTAATTAAGTTTTTTCCTAGAATTTTTGACTTCACGGCATTAAAAAATGAACTTAATATTTTATATTCTTCGTCGTCACTTCGGCAGTTTGAGGTTCTCGACCTTCACAACCATTTGAATAGTGAAGCATTGAAAGAAGTGTTCCCTCAAGTCTTAAACTTAAGTAGTTTACTTTTAACACTTCCCATTTCCGTCGCCTCCGTTGAGAGGTCTTTTTCTGCTTTAAAAAGAATTCATACTTATTTAAGAAACTCACAGGGCGAGGATAGGCTCACTGATTTAGCCCTCATATCGATAGAAAGAAGACTTCTTCTTAAAATTAAAAATAGACCAAACTTCTATGAAAGGGTATTGGCAGAGTTTATCAAAAAAGATCGTCGAATAGCATTAGAATACAAATAATTATAAAGAACTAATATTTTAACAAAACTTTTCACTTTTGTTTTTTAAGTGTGTGAATTTTAGCTGTTTTTAATTTTGATTTATTTTTATTGCTGACATTATTATTTGTATCGTTTTTATATTTTAACAAATATAAAGAATTATCCATATAATTCTTCTGAATTTTCTTATTTTAAAATTACTATCCACATTATGCTGAATTTTTTTAAGTTATTGTATCATGCGTCTGTCAAGACCGGCTTCTTTTGAAGCCACTTTTGTTATGCTTTAAGCTCATTGTTGATTGAAATATTAATGTCTTGAAGTATAAAAAATGTGGCTAGAATATTTTTGCTAAGTCAATGTGGAATGCATATTATGTAGATACAATATCCCCATTAAAAATTATTTTATTTCAGGTTTTAAAGATTTTTATTTTTATAGGTGACTAAATTTTTCAACGTCTTCCCTTTTAAAATTATCCACGCCACGCCACTGATAAGTACTTAGTGTGTGATGCGCAATTCTAAACGCGCTCGAAAGCACATATAACATCCCAGTCTATTTCTTGCGGATTAGTGAAGGGCTACCTCCAGGACCGGCAGCTAATCTATGAGACCACAGAGGACCAACGAAGAATACAAGTCACCTCAATAGCAGTGCAAGGCTTGATCTCCTATGATGGATTTCTTCGCATGGCGATGACGCAAGATACCCTTCTTGTGGTGTACGCAGAGGATATCGACGCGATGATAACGACAAAAAGACAGCGAAAGTGAGCAGAGGAAGCTTAACCAGGTTATGCGACGAGTAAGTTGCAGGATAAATGAACACGATGTCAGTCTGAATACAGCAAAAAAGCAAGATAGTCCTTCTGACGAAGGAAAGGATGTTGACTCTAATCGACTTACAAATCGGCCAGCAGGTATTTAGAAGCAAAGACGGAAGTAACTACAATGTGTCCAAATCGGTTATTTTTCGAAATGTTAAGCGTTATAGAGAAACCGGTTCTTTGAAAAGAAATCAGGGACAAGGTAGAAAAAGGGCAACGACGCAAAGAGATGACCGATTTTTGGTAAGTTACGCCCTCAGAAACCGGACCGCAACATCGACTGAGATGTGAGTAGACTTCTGGAAGTGAGAAATGTTCCAATATCTTCCAAAACTGTAAGAAGACGACTCAAGGAATCTGGATTAAGACCATATAGACCAGCAAAGGCCCCCTTCTTACCAGCCGCTATAAAGTAGCGGGCCTTGGCTTCGCCCAAACGCACGTAAACTGGTCCGAAGAGCACTGGAAGCGAGTGCTTTTCACCGATGAGTCGAGATTTTGCCTGAAGCAGATGACAGACGGGGAAAAGTTTACAGACGATCAGGTGAACGATATGCACAGTGCAACATCGTTCCAAGAGTGGCTTATGGTGGAGGGTCCATAATGGTATGGGGTGGAATGTGTTTGGGAGCACGCACGGAGTTACACGTGGTAGAAAATGGGTCCTTAACAGCAGAGCGGTATGTAAGCGACATTTTGGAAGAAATTCTTTTGCCGTTTGCTCCAAGTATCGGCGCCAATTTACTATTAATGCAAGATAACGCTCGTCCCCACACTGCAAATCGTGTTTCAGAGTATCTTCGAGTGGCACAACTGAACACCCTAGACTGGCCAGGTTGCTCCCCTGACCTAAATCCCATTGAGCATATCTAGGATATGCCTGGCAGACAGTTAAAGCAGAGAAATCCGGACCCATCCACTTTGGAGTAGCTTAAAAGTGCTTTGCTTGATGCATGGGGCCAAATACCCCAGGATAACATTGGTAGCATCATCAAAAGTATGCCAAGAAGACTTCGTGCGGTAATAAGAGCAAGAGGGGGGAGTACCAAGTACTAAATTAACCGCAATTTCACTGAGCTTTGAAGGTATACTGAAAGTTTTATAAATTAATGAAACCATTAGTTATTGAAAAATATCCCTTTTTTAGGTTTTTGTCCTTTTTTCATATGAAAACAGGTAAACAACTTTTTTTTCTTTGAAATGATGTAACAATAAAAATTAAAAAACACTTATCAAAAAAATAAAGTTGAATCAAAAAAATATTAAAATATTTAACTTTTTGCTTCCGTTCCTCTAATTTTGTACACCAGTGTATTTCGGTGTGACCATCAACACCAAACTTACTTTCTGCCACTAGATAAAGAATGCTGGGAAAACAGCATCGAAAGTTCCGGCATTACTGAACGAGGCGGTCCAACGGCCAGCAAGCAAAGGCCCTCTGATGTCGACAACGCATGCCATCCTCCTTTACGGATGTGAGATTTGGGCAGACGCGCTTTGACAGGAAAAATACAGAAAGCAGATGGCATCTGTTCAGAGACGCGGAGCTCTACGTGTGGCAAGCTCCTATCGAATGGTAGAGTAACCAGCCATCCTTGTTATCGCAGGAGTGACCCAAATAGACCTCCTAGCGGCCGTAAGGAAGTACGTCTACGACAAAAACATGAGAGTTGGGGTGGAAACGGAAACGGAAAAGGCCAAAGAGCTTACGAATCAGAAGTGCCAAGAGCGCTGGATCTCGGAAAGCAGAGGGCGATGGACAGCGGGGCTGATCAGGAATGTGGCTGAGTGGAATGACCAGAAACACGGTGATATTAACCATAACGTCACCCAGTTACTCACCAGACACGGATACTTCAACGCCTTTCTTCACAAAAATCGGCAAAACGAACAGTCCAGCCTGCCAGTAAGCGGACTCCCAAAAAGACGACGCGCAACATACCTTATTCTCATACAGTACGAAACCAAAAATGAGAATTGGAGACAAATACCAGTAACATCACTCCATACAACATAGTCGAAAAGATGCTAGCCAGTGACGATAACTGGAACCAAATTTGCACTTACGCACAATATATTCTCAGAATAAAGAAAATGGAAGAAGAGCAATCCCATTGTTACACAGGCGTATGAGTATAGCCCCTATTCGGTTGCGGGGATGTGGGCCAGAAATCATCTGCAGGCACAGACGTGTTTGGCCACAGAAGTCTAACAAGACGACGTCCTTTCACGTACTCATAAACGGCACAACCCCTATGTAATGAATAGAGCAGTTCCAGGGTGGATTGTTGGGCGGAAGTGGGGAGAGTTTAGTCCGCGGGAGTCGGACGCACCAAGTGGCTATGGCCTGCCACTTGACTGATACATAACGTATTATCTCCTCAAAAAAAAACAAATTTATCGCATGTCACCATTCTCGCATGTTCCGAACATGCGACAAACATGTGGTGATTTTTCGTGACGTCAGTGCCCTATGTAGACACGGTTTCTAACATAAAATAGCATTAAAATAGCATATAAGAATATCTACTATATTTACGACTGGCCAACTTCACCCACACCACGCAGAGTAACCATCTCTAAAAGTGCAATCAATTTGCTGAAATGACTTCTTAAGTACTTCCGGCCAGATATAAAACTGTAACGAACAATCAATAAAATTGCCTCCAGTATGACTGTACTGCAGAAAATAAATTCACTTCATTTTGCCGGATTTCTGAACTACGTAGAAGCTTTGCCAAAGAGAGATACAAATAAAAAAGAAGAAACAAAAGCAAAACTTCTTCAATACATTGTGAAAAATAAGTCCAGAGAAATTCTTCATACATCTGGGTTCCACGTTTAACTTAAGGGTAAACTGTCTTCAGCACTGAACCAGAAGCGCCAAGCACAATAGGATGACGATGACGAATCCTGTCGGTATGATGAAAAGTGCACCACACAGAATTTCTTCTTCCAACAAACTTAATGTATAAATCAAACCGAGAAAACGGGTTTGTTTATGGTTAAGGCAACGTGTCGAAGGACTTAACAGAGTATGCATAAAATATAAATGAATGCTAACTTAATGCATCCAACTGAGGATATAACCACATCCTCCTGCCAAATATTATGTAAAAAGGACTGCGTTGCGTAACAAATTTTAGGTATGGGACAATACCAAAATTAGGATATTCACCAGTTTGTTTTCTATCACCATAGAAACAGGAAACAAAAACTTGGGCGAGTGCATAGTTGAATGAATGAATAGACACAGTGACACAAAGCAAGAAAATTTTCATGACCGGTACCTACATAGAAATGCACACTGAATGGTAATACTCGTATTTCCAAACGCACAAAGTACCATTTTCATTCCTTTTATGAATGTATTTGCTGTAGGAGTTTGCAGCTACTATAAATTAAATAATTTTTTCGTATAGGGAAGGCGGGGCATAACGGTCCCTTTAAGGATTATTGTTAATAAAAACTCCAAAAATAGTCTGGGGATATCAGAAGAACTGTTATTTGAAAGAAAGTTTATTAAGGAATACGAATAAATAATACAGTTTGTTAGTATTTTTTTGTACTTTAAATAAATCATTCAATTTGGGCATTGTGCCCCGTTGTTGGGGCACAATGGGCATAGGTGGGGCATGATGGGCACGGACCTACATTGGATTGCAACGCGAGCATATGTGTGTAGATTCATCATCAATATCATCCTCTCCAGCACAAGAACAATGAGCCCACTTGCCACAAGCTCTACAGGAAACCCATCCCTCTGTGGACTGGGAGTATAAATACCCGCAATACAAGCACTCCTTCGCTCTCTGAACTTGGACTTGGTGATTTCGGCCTCTAACTGCTTTTTGTATGGAGAGCTCGTTATGACTGCTGTTTTTCCTCGGCGTTTAGAATTTCTTTTCTTTTGCGGTGCTTTGGGAACTGCTACGATCTGAGATGGTGAAAAATTATGGAAAGAAGTTGAGGGCGTTGGCGCATCGTTAGTTGCCAAAACAGGGTCTGGAGATGCATACATTGGCGTCGGTATAACGGATTTGGGAGAAGATGATGGCGTGGATGGATCATTCATTGCCGTCATTGCTGTTATTGGAGCTTCTGTTATCATCAAGGGATCAGTGGTTGATGAGTCTATTGGTGGCACTTGTGAAGTCTGTGAACATGTGCCATCAAAAGTTATTCTTCCAGAACGGTGGGTTGCTCCTCTTGTGGCATGTCCGTGGTTTCGCAAGGCAAAAAGTCACGGTCTTCGAATATATCTGAGTTTATCGGTCATATTCCGGTCTTCAGAAAGCCGTTTATCGCAACTGGCATTGTAGCAGATCTTAAATAGGCTTTACCAAACAATTGTTCTACCTGATAGTGTGTTACCGTTCTTCCAGGGTGTTATCTGAGCGATTTCTTTACTTCGTCTCTATAATATGAGCTCAAAGGCTTCATAAAGCTCACATCCAAGGGTTGCAATCGATGAGTACAGTGTGGTGGAAAACAGAGCATAACAACACCACTAGCCCTTGCAAAATCGATGACTTCAATGCTTTTTACATGACTTGCATGACCATCCAAAAGTAACAAAACAGGTTGGTCTTTGGTTGCGCGTGACCATTCAACAAATCTTTTGAACCATTTCAAAAACAGATCCTTTGTTATCCATCCATTTTTGTTACATTCTCCCCATGAATTGGGCGGTGTTCCATCCATCAGCTCCGCCTTCATTCTTTTTCGAGGGAAAATAAACATTGGTGGCATATATGACCCATCGGCGCTCATACAAATTTCCACGGTTAAGAGTTGCCCTCGCTCTGAAGAAGATAACGATCCCACTTGTTTCCTCCCTTTAGTTGCCAAAATTTTTCCCAGGCTCTTTGCAACAGTAGTGATCCCAGTTTCGTCTACGTTAAATATCTTGTTTGACAAAAATCCATATTTTTCGATGCACTCCTCCAGTAAATTAAAAAAATTTTCGACAGCGACGCGGTTAAACCCCATAGCCCGAGCCGCAGATGTTGATTCCGGTTTTCTTAATGAAATTGTTGCATTTCGTTTTAAAAAATTGTTTGCCCAGTCTTTTCCAGCAATGCACCCCACAGCATCAAAGTTATTGGTCAACCCATTTTTTTCCGCCAGCTCATACGCCAGTTCACGAAATTCTTTCATCGAAAAGTCAAATAAGCGCCCTTCCATGTCTTTAAGATATTCTGCCAACTCTTTTTCTTGGTCATCTGAAAAAACAGGCTTAAAATTTCCCATTTTTGTAACAAGAAGTGGACGGTCGGGGTTTTGATCCGTTTTTTTTTATAAATCTTTGCAATGTGCTTCGAGGAATTTCATAATTCCTAGCAGCAGCCTTACTGCTCATTTTTTTCGACTTCACATCTTGAAAAGCTCGTAGCATACTGTCTTTGCTCCATTCTTGCCTCTTGGTCTTCCTCACGTAATTTCGAACCATCTGAAAAAAAAGAATTCTTAACCGATGCTGTTGTTTTCGGTATCCCAAAACTTGTTGATGAAAACTTGCACATTATTTACAATAAACTTTGCAATAAAATCGATATATCACCACCAGCACTGAAGAATATTTTTCGAACCAAACACCGCAATAATAATGACGAACCGCCTGTCATTTTCCAGTTCAACAGCGTGGGAGAAAGGAATAAAATGCTGAAAGCACTTGCTTGCTACCGAAAAAAGACTAAGCGACCGATCTCTTTACGCGATATTGGACTTGATTCAGACAATCATGTGTTTGTCAACGAATGCCTGACTCCACGAAATCGGACTCTTCTCCAACATGCAGTACGTATGAAGAAAAAAGGCCAGCTGTTTTCTGTGCAAACGTACCTTGGGTCCGTGTTGGTGAAATCTGCTGTAGATGGAAAGAGTGTAACTGTTGCGGACTTTGATTGTTTAAACGCCGTTGCCGAGAGATGCCATATGAGCAATGATGATCAACAAAGCATTGCAGTTAATCGTAAACAACACTGATATGTATTTACTTTACAACAATTACAGTAATTATTTTTCTCTTTGTTTTTTTAAATATTCTCTCTTTAACATTTGTACATCAATGGCCAAGCTTTATTTATTTTCCTTTTTATATTCAACAGTTTACTTTGTTTTTCTCTGTTTTGTTTGTGTTTTTGCTTCTCCTCTGTTTAGTGGTTGTTTCGTTTTCCTCGCATATGGAATTGAATACCCTTAACAGTGGCTTCAGTTCTAGCGAGAGTGATATGGATGTTAGTTTATATCGAATGATTCGTGTGTTGCGCTCACAGATAAAAGGCATTCACGTTTGCCATATTAATGCTCAGAGTTTAAAACCAAAACTGGATGAATTTCGTCTGCTGTTCATTAACTCTACTGTTGACTTAATTTGCGTTTCCGAAACTTGGTTTTTGCCTGATGTTCCGAATACAGTCTATAATATGGATGGTTATGAGCTTTTCAGAGGTGATCGAGTTGGTCGATTGGGTGGGGGTGTGGCTATTTATGTCCGCAATGGGCTACGAGCTAATGTTGTCTGCAAATCTACCGCTAATTGTACATCCGAATACTTATTTGTTTATGTTGTATGTGGTGTTGAGTGTTTGCTAGTTGGAGTGATCTACAGACCAAACAAAAATATTGATATCTCGTCTATTTTTTGTGCATTGGAAGGTATTTCTTGTTCTTTTCCTAATATTATTGTTACCGGTGATCTAAATTGTAATTTACTAAATGTTCGTTCTTCCGCTCAGTTGATTGAAAGATTTAAAACTATTGACTTGACACCTGTTAATATATCGACTGCTACGCACTTTGCATACGACTCTGCTACCCTTCTTGATGTGTTTTTTGTTAATGATTGCAGGAAAGCCCTGCTCTATAGTCAACTCGCAGCGCCAGGCTTCTCTAAACATGATCTGATATTTTTAACTTTTGATATCCAATCAGACGAAACTAATCATGTTATTGCATATAGAGATTTTAAAAATATTAATTACCAAAGTTTACGGTCTGACGTTATTCAAACTCGGTGGGATGATATTTATTTAATGGCATCAGTAAATCAACAAATATCATTTCTGGAACAAAATATCATAACACTCTTTGATCGGCATGTTCCGTTACGACACAGGGCCCCTATTTCCGGATCCCCCCCTTGGTTTAGTAGGGATTTATTAGATTTGATCCATAATCGTGATTCCGCGTACGTTCGTTGGAAACGATACAAACTACCCGTTCTCTACGATACTTATCGGTCCCTTCGTAACATGGTTGTTCTCCGTGTAAGGGTTGCAAAGCGGCGTCACTAAGAACATTTTCTTAACCCTGAAATTCAGCCTGGGAAAGCTCTGTGGCAAAAACTGCGTAAACTAGGCAATGGCAGACAGCGTTCAGTTGCAAATGATGATGTAGACTGTAATGTTCTCAATTCGCAGTTTGTATCGGTCTCTATGCCGTCATCTCAATATCAAGAGCCCAGCCAGCTTACAAATCAATTTAGCTACGAAGATAATACAGCAGATTTCAACTTTAATCGCTTATCGGATGAAAATGTAGTTGAAGCCGTGCTGTCGGTTAAATCTAATGCGATAGGCTTAGATGAAATAAATCCTAAATTTTTAAAACTTCTGCTTCCATTCATCCTTAAATATATAACACATATATTTAATCACATATACACCACTTGTGAATACCCCCTTTCGTGGAAAAAATCCAGGATATTACCGATACCTAAGTCGCAAAGCCGGACTAACATTGAGTATAGACCTATCGCAATATTAATATTTTTATCAAAAGTATTCGAGAAAACCACGCTAAAGCAGATGCAAGCACACCTAAGCTGCAACAACCTTTTGAGTTCTGTCCAATCCGGATTTCGTGCGAAAAGGAGTTGTAAAACTGCACTCTTACTTGTTGTCGACGACATCCGCAAAGGCTTAGATACTAACTGTCCTACTTTACTGACGTTGTTGGACTTCTCGAAAGCGTTCGACACGGTGGACCACTCTATCCTCTGTAAGAAGTTGCGTTATGAATTTGGATTTTCGTCACTGGCAGTAAAACTTTTGCACTCATACCTCACGGGCCGCCAGCAATGTGTGGCAGTGGGAAGCCAAATGTCATCGTTTCTTGATGTTCCTTCGGGAGTTCCGCAGGGTTCGATTCTAGGTCCAATATTATTTTCACTTTATGTGAACAAACTTCCACAACTTGCCAAACACTGTACTGTCCACATGTTTGCTGACGACGTGCAATTATATTTGTGCTGCCCGTTGGATATGATTAGCAATGCCATCGAAATGATGAACGAAGATCTTGATATCATACAACAGTGGGCCCTCAAACACAATCTATCACTAAACCCAGTGAAGTCTAAGACACTCTGTATTTACAAGCAGTCACTAGATACTACCACTTTTCCACCAATAAAATTAGGGCAGTCATCCATACAGTATGTCACAAAGTCTAGAAATCTGGGTATAGTTTTCAATGATACTCTTACCTGGACAGATCATGTTGTATCTACTATCGGTAAGGTATACAATGGTCTCCGATTGTTATGGGCTACGCAAAATTCTTTGCCGATAAAAACTAAGATGTTGCTTGTTAAGTCCCTTTTATTGCCTGTATTGCTGTATAGTTGCGAAGTTTTCTGCTATGTTGACTTTAACACTAGGCATAAATTAAATGTCATCTACAACAATTTAGCAAGATTTGTTTTTAGTAAACGATATTTCGACCACATATCAAGGTACTCTCTGCAAATAATGGGCCTTAGCTTCGACAACCTCATTAAGTTCAGAACCCTTATCCTCTTGCATGGTATTATACAGACCCAACAGCCTGAGTATTTGTATAGCAGATTAAATTTTCCCAGTTCACAAAGAACAGCCATCATGATTCGGCCCAGATTCGCTTGTCTGCAATCTGAGCGCTCATTCTTCGTCCATGCCACTCTCCTATGGAACTCTTTACCAATTACACTGAGGAGAACCACAAACACAACTACATTCAAAACTTATCTTTTCAAACACTTGGCCAGTGATACATAAATATAAATTTTAGTTATTTTTTTTTTTTTTTTAATGTTTTATATTATTTGTTATTGTTTTTGTTATTGTCTCTCTTATGTAAGTTCTCAATTAAATTCCTTGTAATTTGCTCTCATCTATTTATAATGTTAAATTTGCTCTTGAACCTAAAATAATTGTAAAGCCTTCACTAATTATAAGATGTAATCTTACTGTGAACTATTCTTTGAATAATAATAATAATAATAAAACAATATAAAATACTGATAGAAACGAATAGAAATGCAAATTACATTAGTAGAAAGTAAATGGGGCATAATGGGCACATATGCCTATTATGCCTCGCCCATTCTGCCCCAAACCTCTTATTAAATACACATTGAAAAAATAAGTTAAAAATGTAACCTTAATGAAAAAACAAATTAATTTAAATAAACTATATTCAGTTACCTTGATATGAAATAAAAACAATCAATTATTCACTTGACCAGTTTCCCAAAAAATACACTTTAAATCACCTCAAAATAATATAAACTCTATGCAAAAACTTGTTTTGCTCAAATCACAAAGCAACTGCCACTTTAATTAAAAAAAGGGTTTTCCCCAAATAGCGAGTGAAATATCAGAGCAGTTAGGTTGTTTTTCAAAGTTGCCACTTTACTCAATATAAAAATACAAAGAGGGGCCCTTTTTGCCCCGGGTGATCATTATGCCCCGCCTTCCCCTACTATTATACACGAAAGAGAAATATATTGCAATGTTGAACTCAAGCTAAGCATGAGGTTATTGCGACCACAGAGCCGTCCAAAAGGGTGTGTTGCGCATTTCTGCCCGTGTGAAGGATTTACTTCAAATAAGGTGCTAGTAGGCTTATATTTCGCGGCCTTTTTTATACTAGTCGTATCATTTTAAATAACGGTACCTATATCTACCAAACAAATGATTTTTATAACACCGATTCTCACAAAAAAAGGCACCTTTGACTCTGGTCGTTTTTGAAGTATTGTTGCACTTTTATTTGGGGTGGGATAAACGAATCTAAATGCGTATAAAAGATAAGTTAAACGCGAACAAATTACAGCCGCCGCTGCCTGCGCCGATGGTTGAAAGTCGATCGATGAGAAATGCCAAATTAAATTCGCCGGTGCAATATGGGAAAGGTGCAACGGGTAGCTGGATGTATGCTACCGCCTCGGTCACTCAGCTGGGGGGGCTCGCAGACAAATTGAATAGTGGAAAAGGGGTAACATGAACGCCACACAATCTTTTTGAACAAGGAATTGTGAAACCTTTGATAGAATTTCTCGATGGTGAAAACTGAAAATAAGATGGGATTGGGGTGAAATAAAACAAGAAGAATTTAAAATCGTTATACAGCTCCGTGGAGCAACGGTCGATTTATTGAAATTGACGTCAAAATTGCGCGTCCCGTAATTTTTAGGAAATTTCCGGACCGAAAGCCTTCCGGATTTCCAGAACACAAACGCACTACTTAAAAGAACAAGATGATAAGACACTCTACTTATCTATAAATTTCCTTATTCTTTAACACTTATGTCGTAAAATCTAGGATATCGCTGCCTGTCCTGCCATTTAGCTCCTCCGCTCGTCTTCTGCCTTTTTCTTTCGGTCTTCCACGAAATTTAAAAAAAAGCTCAAAAAAAAATCAAAGTCTAAACTAGACTACTTTTTAATTTAAATTTACCACTAAAACCTCGCTCGATTCGCAAAACTTTCTAACACCTTTGATGGTCAACCAAGAAGTGCCGGCTTGTCCACTTCGAGGATTATTTGTCCGTCATGGTCCATTCTCTCTCTCACTCATACACCCACATTCAGCAATGACGGAATCCACTACGGCTTATTTTAGCGATCACTCAGTCACTCTACTGTAATGTGCCACCGTCTCCGTCTCACTCACTCATCCGTTTCCCAAACTCTGAGGTGGTTTCTCAGGCCGCACGATTCGATGGACGCATTCATACAATTTCCCAAAAGATCCTAATGGGACGAGTTCACAAACACTTTAAGACAGGGCACTTAATGTGAGAATCGAGAAAGTAATTAGAACGCGAAAATGTCCCCACGAAAGAAAAAGCTAATTAATAAAAAAGGTGTGAGCCACGCTGCACTCACGGTATAGTTGATGTGTAAACATGTAGGCACAGTTGCGCGTTAGCTACCTAATTTGTTATCTAGCTAACGCCATAACTAAGTAACTAACGTAGTTAAATTAGCTGTGCTAAACATGCAATCTATTTGGTGGTTGGCTATCATAATGACAACTAATTTTTGCTATTAGCTATTAGTTGCAGGTTGTGTAACTAAGCTCGTTAGATTGCCAAAGTTAGTTGCGGATGACAACTAAAAGTTGGTTTTTAGCTGTAGCTTTTTAGCTGCCTAGATAATAACTAATAACTAAATCAATATTTTTTATTTTGCTATAATGGTGATACTTTTTTGGGATTTATTATGCATATTGCGTTTAAAATAAAAATTGATTGAATGTCCCTTTTATTTTACATCAGGTTATTTTACAAAGAGGTCCTTGGAGCCACAATAATTAAACCCGAAAAAGGATATTTTCCCAAAATGTCTTTAGAATCGGCACGGTATTTATATGAGTTCAATGTTATTTGAATGAGGCATGCTAGGAACAACAAACATTTTGGTAAAATATACTTTTTTCGACTTCTAAGGACCTTTTTGTTGTTCCAAAGACCTCTTAGTCAAATAACATTGTACGCAGATGCACCGTGCGGATTCTAATGACGTTTTGGAAAAATATCCTGTTTTCGACTATTAAGGACCTTTTTTGTTGTTGCAAGGAATTCTTAGTCAAACAACATTGAGCAGAGATATACCGTGCGGATTCTAATGACATTTTGGAAAAATATTCTGTTTTCGATTATTAAGGACCTTTTTTGTAGTTGCAAGGACCTCTTAGTCAAATAACATTGAACACAGATATACCGTGTGGATTCTTACGGCATTTTGGAAAAATATCCTTTCTTCGACTTTTAAGGACCTTTTTTGTTGTTGCAAGGACCTCTTAGTCAAATAACATTGAACACAGATATACCGTGTGGATTCTAACGGCATTTTGGAAAAATATCCTTTCTTCGACTTTTAACGACCTTCTTTGTTGTTGCAAGGACCTCTTAGTCAAATAATATTGAACACACCGTGTGGATTCTAACGGCATTTTGGAAAAATATCCTTTCTTCGACTTTTAAGGACCTTTTTTGTTGTTGCAAGGACCTCTTAGTCAAATAACATTGAACACAGATATACCGTGTGGATTCTAAGGGCATTTTGGAAAAATATCCTTTCTTCGACTTTTAAGGACCTTTTTTGTTGTTACAAGGACCTCTTAGTCAAATAACATTGAACACAGTAATACCGTGTGGATTCTAACGGTATTTTGGAAAAATATCCTTTTTTCGACTTTTAAGGTCCTTTTTGTTGTTGCAAGGACCTCTTAGTCAAATAACATTGAACGCAGATGTACCGTGCGGATTCTAATGACGTTTTGGAAAAATATCCTGTTTTCGACTATTAAGGATCTTTTTTGTTGTTGCAAGGACCTCTTAGTCAAATAACATTGAGCAGTGATATACCGTGCGGATTCTAATGACATTTTGGAAAAATATTCTGTTTTCGACTATTAAGAACCTTTTTTGTTGTTGCAAGGACCTCTTAGTCAAACAACATTGAACACAGATATACCGTGTGGATTCTAATGGCATTTTGGAAAAATATCTTTTCTTCGACTTTTAAGGACCTTTTTTGTTGTTGCAAGGACCTCTTAGTCAAATAACATTGAACACAGATATACCGTGTGGATTCTAAGGGCATTTTGGAAAAATATCCTTTCTTCGACTTTTAAGGACCTTTTTTGTTGTTGCAAGGACCTCTTAGTCAAATAACATTGAACACAGATATACCGTGTGGATTCTAACGGTATTTTGGAAAAATATCCTTTTTTTGACTTTTAAGGTCCTTTTTGTTGTTCCAAAGACCTCTTAGTCAAATATAATTGAACGCAGATGTACCGTGCGGATTCTAATGACGTTTTGGAAAAATATTCTGTTTTCGACTATTAAGAACCTTTTTTGTTGTTGCAAGGACCTCTTAGTCAAACAACATTGAACACAGATATACCGTGTGGATTCTAATGGCATTTTGGAAAAATATCTATTCTTCGACTTTTAAGGACCTTTTTTGTTGTTGCAAGGACCTCTTAGTCAAATAACATTGAACACAGATATACCGTGTGTATTCTAAGGGCATTTTGGAAAAATATCCTTTCTTCGACTATTAAGGACATTTGTTGTTGTTGCAAGGACCTCTTAGTCAAATAAAATTGAGCAGAGATATACCGTGCGGATTCTAATGACATTTTGGAAAAATATTCTGTTTTCGACTATTAAGGACCTCTTAGTCAAACAACATTGAACACAGATATACCGTGTGGATTCTAATGGCATTTTGGAAAAATATCTTTTCTTCGACTTTTAAGGACCTTTTTTGTTGTTGCAAGGACCTCTTAGTCAAATAACATTGAACACAGATATGCCGTGTGGATTCTAACGGCATTTTGGAAAAATATCCTTTTTTCTACTTTTAAGGACCTGTAGGATCTGTTAGTCAAATAAAATTGAACACAATATACTGCGCGGTTTTTTAGGAGTTTTTGAAAAAAAAAGTTTTTTTCGGGCTTAAGGACCTTTTTTGGTTCTCCAAGGACCACTTGGTAAATAACCTTATTACAACTAAAAGTGATATTCTTAAATCGGCCATCGGTTAGCGAAGTACAAATCGATGTTTGCCTCTTACCTTCAACTGATGTACAACAAACAACCTGAAAATCTGACGATGACGGTGACGGTGACGCTGAAAATCTGACGATGATGGTGACGCGCGATATTTACAACTAGCCCCTACCGAGAGAAAAGATATTTACACATCAAAGAGAGCAAAGATGTTTACACATCAAAAAAAAATAAGAGAAAAGAAAAGACGAAGAACCGAGTGAAGTTGGATTCTTGTTTTGTGATTATACCAGCTTATGTCCCAAATTGGAAAACCTGTGAAGTGTTTGAGAGGAAGGAAGCTCAAAATTACACTCCGCGAAACTATTCTAACCCGGTGGACTTTCGAGCAGATTTGAGGGAAGGGGAACCTGGATAGCTTGCCATTTCTTACAATGTTTGTATTCGTTGGGCCTTGGCCGTTGATGTCTTCGTTTCGATGTATTCTCTGCCCGTTCGGTATTTATTCTTCAGTGTTGCGTTTTAATAGTTCGGTGTTGCGTTGTTTTCTGTGTCAACTTGGGCCACCTGCCCTGATTGGGTTTAGCTATGTTCGTTGGGGTGCTTCTTTAAGGGATATCTACCCACACCCTTCGCTGATTCGTTGGGGTATCGTAATGGATCTTTTTGACTACCCTTTTCTGTTCGCGTTGGGGTGTGCCAAGGGATCGTCCTCCCCCACTCATCGTTGTCGAGACACCAACCGTCCGTTTTGTTCGATACCTGCTTAGGCCCCCACAACTCATGGAAACGAGCGACCTTCATCGGAATCAATCAGAGGCGGCCAGTTAACCAATCTCCCAGTAGGAACGACGGAAAAATGGACAGACCGGGCGAAAAAGTGACTCGGGTATGGAAGTGGATTGGTTCGGAAGAAACAACACTTTTGTAGCGTTTTGTAAAGCAACAGTATAAAGTAACTATGTAATATGAATGTAAGAAAAATTGCGTAGGTACTCAGTTTTTGCAAAAATGGTCGAATAATTGAACAAAAAACGGCTCAGACGATTTTGATTAAATTTGATATTTAGAATACTTGGGGTGAGCGCCAGAAGATGCCGTACCTACTCAGTTTTTCCAAAATGACTCGCTTAACGGTAGGTAATCTAGAAATCTTATCTTAAAAACCTGTGAAGTTATGTCAACGAGTAAACTTACGTTGAAAAACATGACTTTTCTTGAAAACGGCTCTAACGATTTAAATAATTTTTTTGGGTTTTCAATTTTTTTTTTTTTTTTTTTACTTTTTTTTTTAAAAAAGGAAATCCAAATCCCAGAGCACTCAGACTCGGTAACGTTCCATTGTACTACCAGGCAGAAATCCTCCTTTTGGTGTAGAGGCATGTGATTGGGTGGCGTATGTTGTTGTTCCCCATGGGGATTGAACCTGCACCGCACGGGTCACAAGCCAACACACTAACCTCTACACCGTCGCCACCCATTGGGTTTTCAATACTTGGAGTAAATGTAAGGGAATGGTACCTATACTCAGATTTTCGCAAAAAAAAAAATAAATCACATAAAGGTACCTATATAAAAAAACGGCTAAATCTCAAAAATTTGTAAAGTAATTTTAAAGAAATTTGGCATTACTACTATTCTGAACAAATTTGCATACTCAGATGGTCAAATAATTTTTTTATAAGGCTTAAATTCATACAATAGTTTCTAAAATTTTCAAAAACTTAGCTTTTCTCAAAAACACTTTAGCGGTTTTGTTCTGTGTTGGTGTTTTAAGTACTTGGAGTACTTGGAAGGTTGAAAATTGGGACACTCAGTTTTAACTAAAAGACAACACAGATATTCGCCAGGTGCATTTAAAAGTAAAAATAAAAATACTTTTTTATTCAAATTGCATTTTTTAATGCAATTAAAACACATCACCATTCAGGCGCCAGTAAATAGCTAGTGGAACCCAATTCTTTACTTCCAAGAAAAACTCCCTTTAATGCATACTGTTGCATATCTGCATCATACTATTATTATGTGCTCTCATAAGAGAAAAGAAACCGTTATCTATTTGATTTTTGTCTTGTTCGCTCCATGACTGTTTTAACGATCATTTTCAATTCCTGGAAATGGTGTGTGGATAAGTTTTAAAGCAAAAAATCAAACTTGAAGTCACAAAACCGAGTGCAATCAAAGTGAACACATCTTGTCTGTTTTGTTTATTAAAAAGTGCAATAATTAAGCGTTTTAGTTCATGTAAGTAATTTTTTTTATTGTTTCTTATATATGCAGTTTGATATCTGCATACAAATAATATATATATAATAGGTATAAATAGGTTTTTTCTTTGTATTTTATGTATGATGCATATCTGCAACATTATGCATTTTCGGTATGTTAAACATGGCTTTTGGACATGAGAACTACGTACTATATCTAGAGCCTTTTTTCGTTTTTCAGCATGCCGAAAATTTTGTCCGATAGGGAACTAGAACAAATTTTAGATCAATGGTTGGAGAGCGAGGATAATTTTGAGAGTAATGGTCCTCTTGTGCATATGTTAGATGCAGAAGATTTTGTTACAAACACAAGGCAGGACGCTATAGAAGAAGACGGAGATAATGAATTGGTGGACCTTGATAGTTCCCCTCTTCATATTTTAAAGGATAAACAAGAGCAATCCACTTCATCCGCATGCCAACGAGATTTTAAAAGGGAAATTACGGAGCTAAAGGAAAAATATAAGCGAATTATATGGAAGCGTAATAATTTCCAGTTTGTTGAAGGACTATACTCATTTAAAGGTATGGCTTCATTACCTGATGATGTTTTGCAACTCTCGACACCATTGAGCTATTTTGATTACTTTTTTTCCGGTGAATTGATTGATAATATAGTAGCAGAATCAAATCGGTATTCTATTGAGATTTCTCCAGAATGTCCTGCATTATTAACAAGCACTCATATAAGAAAGTATCTGGGAATATGCATTCTTATCTTATGTCCGTCATTCAAATTTCAAATATTCGGCGATATTGGGCTCCAATTACTGGTAATGACACAATAATAGGTACCATGACAATCAATGAATTTGAAAGGATTCGCAGGTACTTGCATTTTAATAAAAATAGCGACATGTTGCCCAAAGACTGTCCAGATCACGACAGGCTTCACAAGATACGGCCTATAGTTAATTATCTTACCAAACAATTTTTATCTATCCCTCGCGAAGAATTTGTATCTCTTTATGAGCAGATATGTGCAACAAAAGCAAATAGCTACATGAAACAGTATATGCCTGAAAAGCCGCATAAGTGGGGGTATAAATTATTTGTTTTAAGTGGTGTGTCGGGATTTACTTATATGTAATTTCGAAATTTATACTGGCAAGGAACATGTTGATGCAATTTTACCAACGGAGTCAAACTTAGGTGCATGTGCTAATGTTGTTATAAGATTGGCTCGAAGTATACCAGTAAATGTTGCCCACAAGCTTTATTTCGACAACTACTATACTACCGTTCCGTTGGCTGTTGAATTAGCAAAGAAAGGTATATACACTGTTCGAACTATTCGACGCAACAGATTGACGAATTGCAACCTTCCGGAAGACAAACAAATGTCGAAGGAACTTCGCGGAAAATCTTTTGAATTTTTCGCAAACATCGACAACATTGACATTTGCACGCTTTGCTGGAAAGACAATAAGCCTGTAAACTTGTTGTCTACATTCGTCGGCGCATTACCTATTGGCACGGTTAAAAGATACGATAGGGCCAAATCACAGCACCTTAACGTAGATTGTCCAAACATTGTAAAGCAATACAAGAAACATATGGGTGGCGTTGACCTAACTGACAGTTTAATTGGACGAGGTAGAATTAAAATGAAATCCCGCAAATGGTATATGCGGATCTTTTACCATTTGGTCGATATCACTGTCGTAAACGCATGGATATTGTACAAAAAAAATTGAGACATTCGCAATAACGTCCCAATCAGACTTTCCGAATTTCGGATAGATTTAGGTGAATCTCTTTGCCGAAGTGGAACTTCGTTTCAAAAAATAAGAGGAAGGCCATTCGGCTTACCACCAGCTCTTCTTCAAGAACGAAAAAGGAAGTTTGCAAAATCCCATGTTCCATCGGCTGATATAAGAAAAGACGAAATCTCGCATTGGCCAGTCTATATGGAAAAAAGACTACGATGCAAGCTACCAAATTGTAATGGCTACACATATGTGAAATGTGAAAAATGTGACACAGCCCTGTGTTTTAACAAAAGCAATAATTGTTACAAGGATTTTCATTCTTAAGTTTCAATGTGCGCTTTTCTCGCTTCTTATGTTTTGAAATTACAATACCTACCTATATGTTTGTTTTAAAAGTACAACTTGAAATAACTATGTATGTATAAATTAATACTCATATTATCCGCTTTTTTTACATTACACACTCGACAGATATGTACATTAGGGTGGAGCACGGATGTATGAAAACATTTTTTTTTTGTGATTCGGAATTCTAATAGGGGGGGATTGGTGCGTTATGCTAAAAGAAAAATAAATTTTGTTTTTTGATTAGATTGGTAAAGATCTTCTGCCTCCGCACTGACTTGAAAAATCAAAATTTGGTACAACATTTTAGTAAACAGATGTGACTGAAAACAATATAAAAGTAAATAGATAGATAAATGTGCGTAAAATATACTATTGATAATTAGAATTTTAATTCAATATAAACAAAAAATAAATTCATTCGTAACAATAAACATTATTTTTTTATAATTAAGATGCTTTAAAATCTTGTTTTGTCTCAAATTTAGGCATTGTCTTCCGTGATTCTATTTTGGCCTTTATTGCGCATAATCGGCCCTTTTTGGTGTACTGAGAAGTGTCAGCTTCCGTTGTTATCTTTACAGCTCGTTCAACAGCTTTGGTATAGCACGGGAGCCTTAAAAAGAAAACTTCACCTTCACCACCAGATTCCACGATGCTCCGAATGTCTTGGTCACACAAATTTTGCATAATCGGTGGGTCAGAAACCTTTTCTTGCCAATTTATTAAATCAATATACGTTGATGCATTGAAGTTAATAAGCGGCACTTCAAACAGCCTGGGTGTTGAAGACCGAGGCATATTACGTGCCTTTAATATGCGCCGAGCTGCCACTTCTCTTATATGTTTATTGTTATCTGTTACCATAGCAAGAAGAATGTTTTCAGGATGCGCAGAATAACCATTCCGCTGAATGACAGGATCGATTACGTTCTTAAGTTATCTGGAAGATATCTGGAGGCCATAACTATGTTAAAAAGATGGTGTGTACCATCCTTGCACGATGGTTTATTTTTGATGGAGAACCAAGATGGCCCGTGTGAGCCAACGCACATGAGACATTTTGCCTTGAGATTTATTTGACAGATCTTGTAGGAACTCACCTGATAAAACCGCTGACACAATCTTGTGCAAGTACTGTTGATCTGTACTTAAATCTTTAGCCATTTCTGGTAGAACATTCCCTTCAATACTTCGAAATGTTTTAACAGGTAATTGTTCACAGGTTTCAAGTGCTTTTCCCAAAGGTCCAGTGTAAGAGTTAGGTACATCCCTCAAGATGTCCAAATAAGTGTCTTAAGGGTAGTTCATTCATGTGTAGTAAGCATATTATAAATTGAAGTGGGTTTTGAAGTTCTCTCTCAAGTAGTCTTATAATACCGCTGTACTTTTCTGTATTCACATTTGTACCGTCACAACCGATAGCCATAAGATGATGTTGAGGAATTTCTTCATCTGATAGAAAACTTCGTATTGAAATTTGTACTCCTTTGGCCGAACCAGTCTTAGGAACTACATATCCCATGTATATACGAGTAGACCCTGACTCTTGCAGTAAAGAGATGTGCTCTTCAACAATTTTAGTTTTGTAGATTTTTTATGGTTTTGTCTTTCCTTCCATCAAAGTACAATGCAAATAATTCTGCAGAAGTCTTTTCGTTCAATAACTTCTCACTGGTTTTAGTTTTCTCTCTTCGTATTTTATGTCTGTCGATGACCCCGACTTCAGACCCAATATCAAACGAAACAGACGACGCTATCGCTGCTGCTGCCCTATCTGATACTCCATACCTATCACATGTCTTCGATAATGTAGGAAAATCAACGCTTGAGGAAATTATTCTTTTCTTCTCAGGAATGTGTTTTTGTTTGGGCTGAATGAAGCTATCCGTACTTTTGGAACTTTCAGACGCTGACGATGAGGATGTCAAAGAAGAACTAATCTCCAAAACAGCAGGGGTAGCAGTATTTATAGCAGTTTGGTATTTCTCTCGAGTCTGTTTTCTTCCCAAACTCTTTCGCAGCCTTTTAGTGACAGTAACATCAATTCCACTGATTGCCATACTTCGAACATTTCTTTGGTCAACTAAAAAAGGTTGTTCTTGTTTCGGAACCTTTTTATCTTTGGTTCAGGAAGGTGCAGTGATTGAATTCATTGCATTTGCATGCCGTTATATCAAAAAGGAACTTACCCCTTCGCTAAAAACTTTCTAATTTTCTGGGGAGAGTCTCTTGACGGTTTTTAGTAAATTCTTGTATTTTAAATGATATGCTTTCAACATCTGTATGATACTGGTTTTTGTAACAGTCGGAATAGATACAGATCGCCATATATTTTCTATTTTGGATGAATTTTATAGCATACCTACTCACTTGATTACGAACAGGTAGATTTTTGGTTTAATTTGTTTTTTAGAAGAGTTTCAATGTGTTTGCGGAGGCAGTTATCGTTACCTAAATCGAATAATATTTTGCATTTATATATTTAAGCCTATAAGGCACCTTTTTTTACTATTAGATACCAATTAACAAAAAAAAAAAATTTCGCTCCACCCTAATGTACATATGTTAATATGTTAATGCGTTTCTTTTAATTTGTTTGTAATGTTTGTTTTATTATATTGTATTGAATTTTTCCAATAAAAGATAAAACCGTTTTAGTTCGTTAAAAAATAATTTAGTTTTCATTTAAATAAACTCATAATTGTTTATACACCGTAAATGCATAGCGTTGCATATCTGCATCATAGTGAAAACCTGATTTTCCGGAAAAACGAATGGGAATATTTTTTTTATATATTTTTTTTCGAGTTTAGATTATTTTTTTACATAACATTATATTTAATTCGCTAAAAATAAAAAAATCGTGCTTAAAGGGTTAAGACAAATCAAATGTAGCTATATGCATAATATTATAATTATAATCTATGTACATTGTTACAATTTTTTTTATAACCTTTTCTTAGGGTATATTAATTTTGACTCCTAGTTTCTTACATACCTTAATATTGCCCGTAGACCCCTTAAAGTTACTATATTCGTAATCACCGTCGACTGTAATGTCGATCTAGCCATGTCCGTCCGTTCGTAGGCAAAACCTCGAGCTCGAAAGCTGAAACTTTAGCCATGTACTCTCTAGGGTCCTGAAATAACCAAGTGTACCGTTGTCTTAAATCCGCCCACTGACACGCCTGTAATCTAAAAAAAAAAACAAATTATGGAAGAAATCTAATTTTCAGTTAAAAAGCTAAATTTTTTAAAATTTGGGGCCCAAAATGCACGTGTGGTTAAATTTTTAAAACCCGCCTATTGACACGTCCACTATTTAAAAAATCCGTTTTATTAAAGAAATTAGTGTAAATGAATGTCCTATTCTTTGGAAAGTATGTAGATAAAGTCGTTTTGAACAATTCTTTTATATAAAGTTTTCTATCATGCCCGCATTACTTTCTTATAAAAACATTGCTTTTTTCGATAAAATCCTTTTAATATTGTATAGAAAAATTGTAGATCTTTCTTCACAAATCACCTATACTTAGATTTTCGCCACTCCCATTAGAAAAAGGGTATCCAGCAGTTCGCAGATGCGGACTGTATCTTTTATATACATATATATTGTTTCTTGATTTTGATTTTGTCATTGTACAATTGTTTTGTCCGTCCGATTCTAGAGTATGCCTCTCAAGTTTGGACACCGTTCTACAACATTCATTCAAATCGAATAGAGGCCATTCAACGTATATTTATTCGATTTGCACTTAGAGGACTAATATGGGATGATCCATTTAACCTACCTCCCTACAGTCAACGTATCAAGCTTCTTCAAATGTTACCCCTTTCTCAACGAAGGCTTAATAGCGATATCATTTTTTTACAACAGCTTATATCCGGTCAAATAGATGCACCTTACTTGCTGTCGGCTATTGGCTTTAATTTTCGTGGTGGTGCCCATAATTTACGCAATGTTGAATTATTGTTTAGCCCCCATCATAGAACGAATTATGAGAGGCATGAGCCTATTAGTCGCATGAGTAGAATCTATAATCTAAATGATCATTTGAATGACTTGCATGTTAGTAAAATTAAGCGAAAAAATATTTTGCGTAATAATGCTTTAATGTCTTAAATTGTTTGCATGATTTGTGTCTGTGTTAGTATTTTATAGGTATATAATTATTGTATTTTTAATTGTTTTGTCCTTACTAACACCTGCACTAAATGATGAGCCTGTGAGAGCACTTTTAGTGCCGGCAAATTTCTGCTCGTGATAGTTGCTTGCTTTAAGCACTCCACGACACAGAGCTGATAGTGTATTATAGAAAATGGCTAATGAGAAAATATGATTCGCATCCAGGTTTTATAAAACCGAAAAAATTTCGTACGATCCAGTCGTGCACTTAATTGTGTTGTGTTGGCAAATGTATTAAGAAAATATCAAGCATTAACAGCTCATATTATCTACTTACTCAACGAGGTCCCGATCACTGAAAAGTCTCTGTCTGGGACACTGCTAGATCGCATCCTCTGCAATATCTGGCATGCTGCTTCCACTTGTCCAAAAATACAGCTCATAAGGTTTGAAGTTGTATTTTCTCGTATATTCGCCTCTTTACACAGTACCAAATATCCGACGAAGAATTTTTATTGGCGTCCAGCATTCGGCGCAATAAATTAGGTTGGATTTTTATAAAAAGTGTTTCCGACATCAATGTATTAATATTCAGTACCTATAGCCCCATTTAATATATTTGAATATTTTAAATTTAATAGGGTTAATACTCGTATGATTGACGTACTTACCTTCCAGGGACGATGCTTACCCATTCCACGAACCTTTCCGCCTACTAAATTTTATGGGTTGTAACAAAAGAGTGTATGATACGAAACGTAACTCTCTCTCTCTTTCTATCTTCACTAACTTATATTTCCCTCTCAACTAGGAGCGTGGACATTCGTCCCTTCCTAACACTGATGGAAGAAATTGCCTGTACATGTTCTAATATTATTGTTTGTGGAGACTTTAACTGCAATCTCCTGTTGGATAAAAGTCTCATTGAGAGTATGAGTGTATTTAATTTGCGGCCTGTTAATGTCACGTCACCAACGCATTTCGGTGGTTTATTACCCACCCTTTTAGATGTGTTCTGTGTAAGTGATCCTAAAAAAGTTTGTTTTTACGATCAGTTATCGGCTCCTGCCTTCTCGAAGCATGATCTGATTTACTTAACCTATGACTTTACTGTAACAGTTGTAAATACATTTCAGTATAGAAATTTTCGTAATATTAACTACTCTTTACTAGAAGAACATGTTAGATGTATAAGCTGGGACTATGTCTATTACTTAACATCGCCAGATGAACAAGTCGAATTTCTAAACGAAAACATTAAACGACTTTTTAATCATCATGTTCCCTTGAAAACCAAAATTGTTCAGTCTAAAGAACAGCCATGGTTTACTGCACGTATTCGTCGACTCATTTATTTACGCGATCAGGCATATAACCGTTGGAAGCGTTTCCGCCTTGATGAGTTGCGACAAATGTACCGATCTCTTCGCAACCAGGTTGTAATAGAAATTAGGAATTCAAAGTCTGAAGCATATTTGAAACAACTCAATCCCTCTATCGGTTGCCGTAAACTATGGAGTATTCTTCGTAGCAATGGCATCGCCAAGCCAAAATTGAACCGCTTAGAAAATGTCGACTGCAATGTCCTCAATCGGCAATTCGCATCTTCTGCTTCTAATGCGCTGAGTTATTCACACAGGGTTTTATCAATTCAATCTGAACCCATAGTACCTTTATTCGGTTTTCGAAATGTCAATTGTGCTGAAGTCGTTGAAAGTCTCTATTAAGTCCTCTGCAGCCGTGCTCGAAGATATAAATCCCAAATTTTTGAAGCTCATATTGCAGCCCCTTATCCCGTTCATTACCCATATTTTCAATTCTATTTTAACATCAGGCGTATACCCGTCACAGTGGAAAATGGCTAAAGTTGTACCTATACCTAAAAACGCAAAGCGTAATGAATTTAGGCCCATCTCAATATTACCCTTTATATCGAAAGCGTTTGAGAGAGTTTTACAAAAGCAAATGAGCCTTTTCCTCGATACCAACGATTTGATGACAACACAACAATCGGGTTTTAGAAAGGGTCACAGTTGTATAACCTCCCTAGTGAACGTCATCGAAGATTTACGACGAAGCATGGACGAAGATAAGGTAACATTTTAGTATTACTAGACTTTTCAAAGGCGTTTGACACTGTGGTTCATACAAATCTATGTGATAAGCTCCGTCAGCTATTTTATTTTTCAGAAGGTGCAGTCAAACTACTTGCTTCTTATCTTTCTGGAAGAAAGCAAATAGTTCAAATTGGTGATGTTCAATCGGAAGTCATTTCGACCCTAAATGGTGTCCCACAGGGCTGCATTTTGGGTCGACTATTATTTTCGCTGTACGTCAACGATCTTCCATCAATCACCAACCATAGTAAGATTCAGATGTATGCTGATGATGTGCAGTTGTACTTGAGTTCTGACCTCGGTCTTATTGAACACGGTGCTGTCTGTATTAACGAGGATCTTGAAAACATTGTGCGCTGGTCTGAAACGAATGGTCTCCTGTTAAATCCTGCGAAATCAAAGTGCCTGGTCATCTCAAGAAATTCATTGGACTTATCGTATTTTCCCTCCATAATTTTAGATAATTCTCCTATTGGATATGTTGAAACAGCCAAAAATCTTGCCATGGTCTTTAATCGTAAATTGACCTGGGATCACCACATAAATGTTGCTACCGGTAAGACCTACGCTGTTCTTCGAACTTTATGGGCAACTAAAGCTTACACTTTAAAAATGCGTCTCATGCTGGCCAAAACCCTGGTCATTCCGACATAAATATACGGTTGCGAAGTGTTTGCTAAGTGCAGCTTCGTAAGTAAAAGAAAACTGCATGTTGCCTTCAACAACACCGTTCGGTATGTCTTTGGACTAAGAAGGTACGATAGAATATCACACTTCTCTACGCGACTTTTTAACATGACGTTCAACAGCCTTATTCAGTTCCGCACCCTAACCCTTCTTTCAAACATCCTAATAACACGACAACCTCCCTGTCTGTATGAGAAATTAGTTATGTCTTCCTCAGACAGGTCTAGTCAGTTGATTCCTCTGCGTTATTCTTCCCTTACCACTGAGCGTCAATTTTTCATTAACTCCATTCGTCTATGGAACTCCCTACCGCGACCTATTAGAAGAATTAATAACACAAGAAGGTTTAAAAATGAATTAAGAAAATATCTCTCAATTTCAAATTAATCTTTTTTTTTTCCTTTTTTTTCTTATTGTACTATGTATCTAGTAGTTTTAATTTTGATCCTGTATAATTATAGTTACTTAGTATTATTGAATTACTCGTCTTCCTTTGTAGTAGCTTCTTTTTCTTTTTTGCAGAATATAGCTTATCACTAGTTAATAAGATATTATATCTTAAAGTGTATAGGCATTACAAGATAAATAAATAAATGAAATAAATGAAATAAAAAACTTCCGTTTTGCCGGACGTGTACGTTTGTCTACACTTCCGTTTTACCGGAAGTGTACGTCTGTCAAGTCAAGAGTGCGTAAAGAAGTCTTACTTCAAAAAAATCGATTCAGATAAGTTAAGCTTTTATTTGAATAAGGCTAAAAATGTTCCGATAACTAAAATGCCTGGTCGCCGAAAAACACACATGGCCAGCATTGCAAGACTTTTATTTCATCCAAAATTATTTTTTCCCCATTTTTTGATACCGGTTTTTCCCGTTTTTATTCGCTTTTTTTTGTTCACAAAAAGAAAAAAAAACATTTTTAAAACGTAACAAAAAATGTATTCATCAAAACAAAACAAAACTATACATATCACATTCATTTCAAATTATATTAAACAAATAGGTATCTGTTTTCTAATTCAAGAATAGTTCATCTTTGTACATACTACTTGTATGTAATCGCAAACATTCTCTGTCTATTTCTAATTCCATACAAATGTGGTCTTTCATCAACAATTTGGTATGAAGAATTCCGCAAAGTGTTCGGTTTTCAAGTTTATTTCTTAACTTAGTTTTATTTAAGTTGATTGCTGAAAAAGCCCTCTCAGCGCTTGCTCCACTGTGTGGAAGGCAGAAAATATAAAAAAATTCTTAGAGGTTTACCGAGGGTGTAGCTGATATGTCAATGTATCTTAAATTCCATGTCTAGATCACTTAGCTCAGATTGAGTAAATAAATGAGGAAAATGCTTGCAAATCGGAATTAGTGAGGAAATACTCTTAGTTATCAAAGTTTTTGGATTAATAACTTCGAGGAGCTTAAAGACTTGGCCGTCATCATAAAAATTGAATCGCTTCAAAATTTCTTCGAAAGCTGTTATCAAAAAAATCCTGAATTTTTCTTTAAACAAATGTATTTCATATATACTGATTTCAGATCGTTTTGATATAAGCATCTCATTTAAAAAAGAGCCTAAGTAAAGATCTTCAATCTTTAAAAAATTACTTTCATCCATCAAATTAATTTCAAAAATATTAGCAAGATTTTCAATATATAGTTTTGACATAAAACAGTCTACAAGTGTTCTGAGCGTTAGCTCAATTTTTGCATAGAGCAGATGTATCCTTACATCTTCCGACTGCATTTGCAAATTAAGTTTATTAAAAAGCGGCAAAAAGCAATTCAAGAACTCCAAGTAAAGGATGGAAGTTGGTTTGTCTAAAAGACGGTATATCTTCCCGCATTGTTTTTATACCCTATTCTAGGGGTATATTAGTTTTGACGCATAGTTTGTAACATACCTTAATATTGCCCGTAGACCCCTAAAAGTTACTATATTTATGATCAGCATCGATAGTAATGTCGATCTAGCCATGTCCGTCCGTCCGTCCGTCCGTCCGTCGGCAAAAATTAGGCCTTTAAACTGGACCTAGAGAGCTGAAATTTTAACCATATACTCTCTAGGGTCCCGAAATAATCAAGTTTACGAATTTTTGAAATCCGCCCACAGACACGCCCACAAACTCAAAAAAACAAAATTTTGGAAAAAATCGAATTTTGAGCTAGGAAGCTGAAATTTTTTATATATGATCTATGACCCCTAAAACTGCTCGGGATATAAAATTTTCAAAATCCGCCCACTGCCACGTCCACAAAAAAATAAAACAATTTTATTGAAAAACCAAAATTTGAGCTAGGGAGCTGAAATTTTTAATATATACTCTCTAGGGGCGCTTTAAGCTCATGTATAAATATTTTCAAAATCCGCCCACTGACACGCCCACAATTATTATTATTTTTTTTTTTTGAAAATTCAAAGTGAGCTAGGGAGCTGAAATTTATAATATATACCCTCTAGGGGCCCTTTATGCTCATGTGTTAATTTTTTTTAAATCCGCCTACCGACACGCCCACAATTAAATAAAGCAATTTTATTGAAACACCCAAGTTTGAGCTAGGGAGCGTTTTTTTTTATAAAATCCTTTAAATGTTGTATAACAAAATATGTAGAGCGTTCTTAACAATTCAACCATACTTAGACTTTTGTCACGCCCACTTATGAGGGATAGGAATAAGAATAGGGTATCCAACAGTTCGCCTAAGCGGACTGTAGCCCGTCCCTATGTTTTATTCAGGGTATCTTCCAAAAAGGTTCCAGTAAAATAGAGTATAAACGCCTGAAATTGTTCCACAATTCTTTTTACCGAGGCGTGCAATGACAACCACCGTGTCTGGTACGGGTGCAACATTTTGTTCGGTTTAATGTAACAAAAATCTTGAAACTCCTTCAACAAATGTTGCCGCTTTCCACTGCAATGGAATTGAGAATAAATTTCGCGACATAAAATTTCAACATCATCTGGAAGATTCTTACAAGCACTACTAGCAATTATGTGGAATGTGTGGCAGATACATCTCATTGTAAAAAAGTGGTCTGGGTGCGACCCGCAAAGTCCACACGACTAACTTCCCAGTGGGATCAATATGATTTATGCGATTAGTGGGCAACTTTGAAATGTGGTTTACCATATAAGATATGGTTTAGAATTAATTAATATTAAAAAATAATCTTTAATATTGTTCATGGAAATTAAATGTTGTTAATAACAGCGAAGTGTGATATATATTAATGCAACCATTGTTATGAACACGGAGTCCCGTAAATTTACATGTATACGAAATAACGGATCACAACGTAATAATGATTTGCTCAATGGCAAATGACAATAAATAGTACAAATAAAGGCAAATTATTTTAGTTATTTATTTACTAACAAAAAACGACAGGACCGATTTCGCTGAAAACCAAATCAGTTCTGAGTTACGTAATTACGGTCCCATGTCAATATCATCTTTGGTTCTCGAGTTATTCGTTGCGAAAGATAATTCCGAACGCACATACGTACATACGCACATATGTACATACGCACATACGTACATACACACAGACAGACATCCCTATAGAAACGTTGGATTTGGATTCTGATGACCTTGAGACGTGGAGATAATCCGCGATTCACAAAATCGGCCCCATTACAAGAACTTCCACTGGGAAGTTAATAAATGAGGAATTTTGTCTTTTAAAAGCTTTGAAACAGAGTTGTAATTGCCAATCATTACACTGGCACCATCTGATGCAAAAGCAATCAATTTTTTTTAATGGTATATCAAAACGATTAAATAAGCTGGGCAATTGCAAAAATGGTTTTTGAGCATTCGCTTCGGGAACTTCAATTAAGGATAAAAAGTCCTCTCTTACTTTCATGTTTGCGTTTACATACTTTACAATAACTACCATACTTTTTGTCGAATCTACCATAATAGATTCATCAATAATCACTGAAAACATTTAATTTTTTAAAATAGAAATAAGTTTCTTAAAGCTGAATCTACCAGTCACATTTTTGATTATTGCGGTTGCCTTTGTCCTGTTGAGGCTCATATTTTTAACAATGACTGAATAAGTTACTGCCGATTTAAGCACTCCCGTAAGATGATCCATCATAGATAGAGCTATGTTGCGCTCTGCGGCAAATGCAAACAGTCTTAACTCCAAAGTTTTTGTCTTTTGCTCGGCTGGAGTGATAACAAAATTCGACATTTTGGGTTGACGTCTTTCATATAGCGCAGTCATGTTATTTTGATATTTTTATTTCCGGCTGTGCTTTTGTAATTCTGACTTTAATTCTGACTGGTAAAAGATCTACATCACATATTTTACAATATACCCGAATGCCACGGCTTCTTGCTAAAGCAGATGTAGATGCTGCTGACTGGGTTCTTTTGCACAACCATGGTTTGAAATAAGGCAATATTTCCCATTCTTTTCTATATCGAGGAAATTGCAAACTCTTCTTATTTGTATGTTTTTTGTTTTCGATCTTTTTTCCTCTTCTGTGTCCGTGTCAGCTTACATAGATGAGGAACTAGACGTATTATTTCTTTCTTTTTGCCTTTTCCCTGAAATACCGACAAATATATGTAATGATACGCATACAACATTAAAATCCATGTAGACTTACCCATTTCGCATGCCAATAATTACTTGGGAAACAGAATCACTTAATTTAGTAAAATATCAAAAATGAGACTCCAAAGCCAAACTCCAATCACAAATCTGTCAAACTCAAAGGCAAATAGACTGGAAATATTTTTTATGAGCAGGGGAGAGTTAGATTTTTGCAGTGCATGGGCGCCGGCAGGGGGTACAAGTGGGTGCACTTGCACCCCCCTGGCATGTTTTTTTTTGTTCTTTATTAATGCGTCTAGGTTGCTGTCCAAATTTGTTAATCACCTTGCCAATAAATTCAGTGTCCTCCTCTACTCTTTTCCTGTAAACACTGAGCATAAACAGACCGCTTAGTCTTGCGTCTCCCATAGTTGAGCGATTCCACGTTTTAACACATCTTAATCTGTTAAATGTACGTTCAATACTACATGTTGTTGCTGCAATTGTTAAACCAATTTTGATTGCATGACATAAAGCAGGGTAAAATGGCGTGGCTTCAACAACAGATTCATTTTTAACTGCATTATTTGCTTCATTTGTCTTCATCGTCTCATACCGTGTGGTAGCCTCGGCAATAAAATTGTATAGAAGACCTCCGTAGAGGTTCTGTATATCTTCTGCTATCGGTATAAATGCTGATTTGTCTAATTTTCTCATATTTTCCGGGTGAAGCTGCATAAGCGAAAATTCTTTTTTGTTTGTTGTAGAAAATCGATTTTTCAATGAAGAAATAATAGAATCTAAGTATGGGATAAATATAGATGATCTAAAAAATTCTTCCATATTTTCAGATGGTTGATTTGATCTATAAGTCTCTCTTGCCACTACTCGAGGATGCTTAAATTCAACATCGAGTTTTTCGCAAATTTTTCGAGCTTTCTCTAAAATTACCGCAAACTCTATAGAGGCATTATCGCGGTGAGATTGAAACACATCAGTTAATTTATTTACGTGATCGTGTATTACCTTTATATTCATATTTACTTCTTGTAATTGATTGCACACGGGTTCAAGTTTGGCAGAGTAGGCAGCAATTACTAAAAGTGTCACAATGTATGTTGAAGTTGTTGCAATCGTGTAGAACGTAGGAGAAAACGGGAAAAATCCCTCATTATGGCATCCCTGCACATGGCATTGGTTTCCCATTTCTGGTAATTGATATATACCCGTGATATTAAAATAATGTTTTGCGAAAGCCGTTTTCAAATTTTTGCTATACCGAAATGAAATCCACGTTTTAATCGACAACTACCGATTCGTTCATGTTCGCACATTGCTGGACTTCCAGCAGAAGAAAAGTTTGTTTCCGTTTTTCATCCGCTTAAAATTATTTTCAACCTATCTTTCGTCTGGTGATTTTCCTTATGAATGGAAATATTCTTTTATAAATTCTATTTATAAAAGCGGTTTAGGTGAAAAAGTGGAAAATTATTGACCTGCATATATCAAAGCTTGCAATACCGAAATTATTAGAAAGTATTTTTATGGCCAAACTTTTTTCTCGGTAAAAAAATATGTATCTAATAGTCAACATGGCTTTGTTCGTGGTAGGTCATGCATTTCTAATTGAACTTTGTTGACTAATTACACTTTGAATAGTTTTGAGAACGTTTTCAAGTTTATGTATTCTACACATCATACCTTACTTTTGGCTAAGCTAATATCTGTAGGTTTTCATTGCTCAATGCTTAAATGTTTCGTAAATTACCTAATAAATGGGATAATACGGAAGTGCTTTTACTGGATTTTGATTCGGAAGCCTCATACCGACCTCCACTGACTCGGAGGCGTTGGTCACACGCAGACACAAATTATTAAAATATAAAATTTTGAAAAAATCTATTACTTTTACTTTTACTTTTAAATTCATTTTTATTAATTATTAGCTTATATCAACTTATATACTAGACAAAAATGAGTAAATCTAACTTAAAATTAACAGGATACTTATTCTAGATTATTGATCCTTATGCGGACACCCTAAACTTAACTCTATCTTATAATTATTGCCTTTCGGCCTAAAAACTATTTTACGAACTAATCTTACATATTATGTTTTCATCGAGAAAATTTTTAAGAAAACTCGGCATCTTTATCAAATTTTATATTTTTATATAAAAAAAACAAATTACAAACTACCTACTCTACTTACTTAAACTACTTAACATATTCTAACTATAATTAGGATTCTGAGCACTCGTTGCATTACGAAACAAGTGGTCAAAATCCCAATTGCTTTCCGAGCGCCTGGCAGTCGTCAACGTGCACATGCGCCGCCGTGAGCTGACTGATGCCTTACAGAATCAATCACCTCCCGGAAGCACCACCACAAGTTGGCGAGCCCGGCCCCTCCCAGAAACGCCCTAGCTAACTTAATCTATCTTACAAACTAAGAGGATGTTACCTAGAGTAACGCACCGTCTTGGGAGGGCATGTTGAACCCTCCACCCTCAAAAAGCCACCAAAATTCGGCAAATTGCTTTTCTGTATCGAATTTATCCCTCTCCACTATTGCGGTACTAAAACGGAGGAGCTCATGAGCATTGGCGACGTCCTCGCCGCGGATGAGCCGCTTATCTCTCGCACTGCGGTAGCGGTGGTATAATACCGGGATACCATCCCTCGTCTGTACCAGCCCTTTTGCATCAATATGGATAAATGCCTCTGGCGGGATAAAGCCAGACCGGAGCGTACTCTCTATGTACCTTTCATTGGGGTAGTAAGCCCCAAAGATCAGACTATTGTCGCTGGCCATCGCCCTTGCAACGTGCCTTCGAGTCACCTTAATGAGGAAATTGTCAATCCTATTCAACTGAGCCCCATCGTATAGGACCTTGTTGGGATAATATTTTATATAGTTGGATTCAGGCGTTCGGAACAACCGGAGACAGGTCCTAAGACATTGTCTCTCCAAAACCCGAATCTTTTCCATATAGCTAGGCGCTATATTAAACCATAATGGACAACCATAAGCGATTATCGGCCTTATAAGGGCCACGTAGCAAATGACCTTCACTCTGGAGTCAAGTTGACTGCTATGAAACAGTCTCCTTGTCAGAGCATAAGTCTTCTTGGCCCCAGCAAGACAAGCAACTATATGTCTATCGAAATATAGATACTGGTCAAGCCAGATACCTAGATATCTAACTGCGCTTCTCACCGCCAATGGCTGCCCATTTTGTCCAATAATGGCCAATTTCTTCCAGTTTTTTCTGGTATCCCTAGAGGCCCCAGCCAATGGAGTTCTGAACAAGATTGTTTCCGTCTTCTGAAAGTTGATTTTCAACTTCCAGTCAGCGCAATATCGCTTAATTTGATCGAAGTCACGCTGCAAAAGAATGTTAATGACCTCGATTTTAGGACCTGACCTGTATGCCACCAAATCGTCGGCATACGCTATAGCATGTCTGAGTGAACCCACCAGATCACTCGTGTAAATGTTAAACAGGATCGGAGAATTGACCGCCCCCTGCTGTAAACCGTTTTTAATTTCAAAGACTCTGCTCGAAGTCACGTTGCCACATTTGACAACGAACTTCTTTCCCATAAGCATATTATAAATTACATATAGCAAAGGTTTGTGCATCCCCCGCCTGATCAACTTGTAGAAAAGTCCCTCTAACCATACGGTGTCGAAAGCCTTCTCAAAATCAACCAGACAAGCACCCGTGCATTGGTTCTTGCATTTATTCCACTGAATGTCGGAAACCAGTTTCGACGCGGCATGAATAGTGTCATGCCTCGCCCTGAAACCAAACTGGTTTTCCGGAATTATGTTATTGTCCTCGACCCACTTTAACAGGGCTCTATTGACAACTTTTTCAAAGACCTTGCTAATATTCGGAAGCAAGCTAATTGACCGGAGATTGGCAGGGTTCGTCCTATCTTTACATTTTTTCGGGATAGGGTGTACCACAGCTACCTTCCAATGCGCCGGATAATGTGCATTATTCAGCGCATTGTTAAACAGCGTGGTGAAAATATCTACAGCCTCCAAAGGCAGGTGTCTCAATACGACGTTTGGGACACCATCCATCCCCGCCGACTTTTTATTCTTTAGCGACTCGAAGATGCACAGAAGATCATCCTTCGACACGAACAAGTGCGATGCATCTCGGCCATTGGCGACAACTGCATTAGCATGGTTTTCATCAGTGAATACGGTGAATCCGTTATTCTCAGATCGCCAATTCTCAAGTTCGGTGCGCAGATAGAAGTGGCTCACTAGAGCCCTATTCTCAATGTCGTGGTTACGGCGAACAGGATTGTTCACCGTATACACGGCCTCGAAACAAGCGCCCAGCAAATCCACTTTCTCCTGTGGGTCCTCGACCACGAAAAAATCGTCGTTTGAAGCGACACTTTCTGGACTTATTCCAGCAGTCAGTACTGTCTGTCTGTTCTCTGCTGTCTGGGAGATTCGAACACAAGGAATATCATTGTGATCTTTCCTCCTGAACAACTTATTTATCTGTGGGAACATATTCGGACTACAGGTTTTAATAGCCCGAATTTTATTGCCCCAATACAGACTTACAGATTTTCTGTAATTTTCTTTTATCAGCTGTTTCAGGATTCGGATCTCTGACTTCAGCATCCTTACCTCCGGGTCGTTGCGATCAATAAATTGCCTGTACAGCCGTTTAAGCCTCGAGAGCAGTCTACTTTTCTGTCGGTATAGTGCGTCGATTGTAGGGTTTCTGTACTTTTCTATCTGGTCGTCGTCGGAACGTCCTACCCGAGGAATAGTTCGTTCCATAGTTCGTTTGATGGCGTCGTTCATTTGCAATAAATGGCGATCAATGTCATCATTTGTCATGTTACTGTTTGTCGGTGGGTCGATCCCACTCGAACGTATATCTCGCTTTAAAAATCTGGAGAAGCGCGACCATTGTGCCCTCCGATAATCGAATGAACACACTGCTTCGTACTCCTCCAGCAGCGTTTGCTCGTTCGGGATCCGTATTGCGGCGGCGAGTCCGTAGTGGTCACTATCGTACTCAAACGCACGCAAACAGTTCCGCGTGTTTTGATCTATGTTCGTCAGTTGAAGTCTTGCGTCCGTTAAGGCCAAGTCCAGGAAAGCACCGCTTCTTGGGAAAGAAGGGATATCCGTCGCGTATAACTCGAGGTTGTACTCAATCATATTGAGGCGCCACCAGTCGTGAAACTGGTTGCCCCTGGGATTTGCAGTAACATTTCCCCATGCCGCATGTTTGGCATTAATATCTCCGGCCAAGAAGTAATAATTCTCCTCCGAGTTCAGCTGCAGACTACGAAAAAGTGTCTCGAGCTCTGTCATAAATTGGTTTGGTGGAGGTGCAGCAGGTGCGTAAAGCGACACCACATACATTCTCCTCCGGCTATGGAGAGGAATGCATATGATGCATGCCTCCAACAACTGGAACCTACGCACGTCCCCGCTATATATAACCCTATGGCGCAGGCCTTTTCGAATTAAGATTCCAACCCCACCTCCTTGAGTGGAGTGAGGCCGGTCTCTTCTTATTACATGATAGTCTTTGTATCCCAATTTGTGCTTCTGATTTAGCTTAGTTTCGCTAACCAAAAGCACATCCGGGTTTTCGGTTTTCAACAAATTGGCAAGTGACGTTCTTTTCTCGATCCTGACTAGTGAATTAACATTCACAGCAAGGATCTTTAAGTTTCCCTCATCCAGCGTAGCCATTAGATTTATGGCACACCAGACCCCACAAACAACTCCGAATAGATAAAGTCAATTCGGGCCGCTTGTTCATTTAACTGTTTCTGGAACTTATCGATCTTTCCGTGCAGAGACAGAAGGATCGATTTTAAGTCTAGATCCACCTCTGGTGCCTTTTGGGCTACCTTTGGCTGGTTTAATGTTATTTGAGCTTGACCCGGTCCAGCTGCCATTTGGGCAAAGGACACGTTGGGTGCCACAAAATTTGTGAACGAGCGACTCTTCTGACGCCTATCGCCTTCAGACTGCTGTTTGCGGGCCTGGACTCGCTTTTTCAGTTCTTGGTACTTTGGGCAACCCCTGAAGTTGGCGGGATGCCCAGAGTTCCTGCAGAGCACACAGGAGAGTACACTCCGGTCTTCGACTCTCTCCTTACCTAGAGAGCATTCACCATGTATGTGGTCCTTATCGCACTTGACGCATCTAAACTGCATGTTACAGTTAGCTGCGGCGTGCCCGAACCTTTGGCAGCGCATACATTGAAGTATGCGATCTGACCGTTTTAATTTCTCCCATCTAACAGCATGATAGTACAGGAAGCGGATATTTCGCAGCCTGTCAATTTTGCTGTCAGGAGTAAGCTGGACCAGGAAAAATGGTAAGTAACGGTTACCACCACTTGCCACAGCCGAGGAAAACGGCTTGACCCCCACGAACTTGAGGTCGTCGCTTTCAAAATTCTTAAGCTCTTTTTCGAGCTCCTCTGTTTTAATTGAGGGATCGATTCCTTTTAATACCACGGTTTTAAGCTTTTTCTCCCTTGGGGTGTACGTAAAGTACTCGGTCTTTACCTCTCCCAAGGCGGTGCGCACTCTCTGGTACTCCTCAATATCATCACACTGAAAAAAAAAAAAAATCTATTTTTATTAGAAAATTAACAATAAAAAAATACAAAATTGTATTGTTACTCAATAAAATTTCAAACTAATAGTCAAATTTCAAAATAGATAAATTTTATTTTATAAAAACCAACTTACCTTTGTTTTCGCCATCTAATCTTTTCCGTAGTGGGCTATAAATCAAACCAGCTCCAATGAAAGTTGTTCGCTCGGAACGGACCCTGGTGCAGCTGATAAAAATTGGCTTTAAATAATAGAACTTTGTATTTACTTTCCACCACACCAAAGAATCTTCTGTCCACTTGAGACGCTTTTCTCTATTGAATTCATTTAAAAGCGTTCTCCAATAAAAAAGTTTGTTGCCCGCAGCAGAATGAGTCTCGGAACTATCGTCCTCTTCATCACTGTTCATAAGAATGTTGGCCAGACAAGAATGGGAACTCACTGACGTGCTTTGAAACGTTCGAGACGGAAAATTAGTGGTGGGCTCATCCGATTCAATTCTTGAGCTTTTAATTACAGGAGAATCACAATCCTTTATTAATATAATTTTCGCGTCAAGTTTAGTAGTTTCAGTGCAGTCAAACTTATCAAGCAATTGCAATAGTTGGGATTCCACGTGATCTTTAACGACTTCATTAAAAAAAATTGTTTATAACGCGGGTCTAAGTATGTAGCAAGTGCAAATAAATTATAAGTGTGTAGTTCACCAAATCTTGCATTTAAGTCATTAATTAAACTTTTGATATTATCATAGTTGGTTTAGTTTCGGATACTTGCATTTGAACATTCTGTTTGAGCACGTGAAATAAAGGAATTACAGAAGAAATACAGGCTTTGCTCTCACTCATATTTCTAGTGACTTCTTCAAACGGCTGTAGCACTGCTACTAATCCATCGAGGTGTAGCTATTCTCGCAGATCGAATCCTTAATCTTAAACGATCTATCACGTAATATATACTGTTCCATCTAAAAATAAATAGAAGCGGATTTAGATTAGAACAGAATAATTCAATAGTTAATGATAATTTAATAGTAATACCTTGTCTACAATCCTGTATTACACATAAAGGTTGCTGGTTAAGTTGGTCTTTTTAATTTTTTTTTTTTTGTATTTCAGAATGTGCAATAAGTGAGTAGCTGAAATGTGTCGCTATGTTCTTGCATTAAAGTTGAGACATAGGTGTCATTGCTCAAAGCATTTCGAACACAAAGCTGTAGTTGATGTACAGTGCAATACACATCAGGAATATTAGTTAGCTGCATTGCTCGTACCATATTTGACCCACCGTCACGAATGCAGCAGTGGATTGTGTCGCCTTCTATTTTTCACTCATGCATCATGTGCTTAAGTTGTTCAGCGATTTTATTGCCAGTGTGACGTTCATACAGCGGTTGATATTTTAATATAACTCTTACGCGTTCGAACTCTTCGGTTATTTCATGTGATGTTAAACTTATTAACGAAACATTAGCACTAGGCTTAGACCAAATATCCGTGTTGAATGACAATTTATGGAAGTTTTTCAGTAATGCGGAAATTTTATTAGCAATTTTAGAATATAATTCGTTACAAATAGTGTCGGAAAAAAAATGGCGTCCTCTCATATTATAATTTGGCACAATATTTTGCACGAGCCGGCGAAATCCTGGACTTTCTGCAACACTGAAAGGAAGGTCGTCTAAGGCGATCATTTCGGAAATTAATTTATCATCTTCTTTAGATTTAGAATGCGACGCTGTCGTGCAATGACCCCTATTTTTAGCTTCTTCTAATGGAGTGTTTGAGACACTTTCAGTAACTAACTTTTTGTTCGTCTCAAGTTTCAAAAGTTCTTCATATTTATCAGTATGCAGCGACTTCAAATGCACTTTTAACGATGTCGTGGTGTCACCTTTCCTGGAGTATTTTTTTTCACAAACATTGCACTTCGCCGTATCCAAATCAATTTCAGTGAAATAGTTCCATATTACACTGGTTTTAGGCTTCACAGTTAAAAAAATAAACGGCAAGTTTTCTCTTTACTAACTAACTCACAGTTACAGTTTTAACATTCGCGAATGATTTGAAATAATTTTCTCAGGTAATTTATATTTCTGCTTTCGTTTTCAATTAACTAGCGGAATAGTGTAATAATGCTTACAAATTTTATATTTCTAAATGCAATTTCTTTTTAGTATACCGTATTGCTATTCCACTCTTTCATAATTATTTTATAAATGATCTTCAGCGAAGATTAAGACAAGCCAAGTCTAACTCTATGTAGTTGCCTACCTAGTTGTTGGTCAGACCGGATTCAGCATATATGTCATTCACAAACTTAGATATGAAAGAGTGCGAAAGAATTCACGAGATACGCGGTTCGAAAATACACAGAATTATGACAGAAGATGGAAATTAGTTGGTATAAAACACTTAATTGCAGACGCAAGGCGATTTTTGTCATGTTTATTCGCTATATAACTAATTATCAATTATTTAATTAGTCCATCTTTTAAATATTTATGCTCCCCCAAGGTCACTGCGGTTAGGAAGCTTATTTTTTACTGAATGGCATAGGACCAAGTATGGCATTAATTAACTGTGCAACGATAATGGCTTTTGTTTATCCCGAGCCGAATTTTTGAACTTGCGATTTTTCATTGTCTATTAGATTTAAAATTGGTAGATCCTACGAGTAAGTCGCGCAACAAACATAAGTTCTGTTAATCGATTCTGTGAGTAGACACTAGAGAACGTAGTGTTCTGTGTGCTCTGTGATGGAAACAAAAAAAAAAAACAAAAAAAAGAAAACAAAGAATTTTTGTTCGTTCTCAATAGTTACAGAACCTGCAGGCGTTTCATTACGAAATGTTGCATGTCATATAGTTTTCGATTGGATTCACACAGTTACAGAACGCGGAACGTGATATTCTAACATTTTGTTTCAATTCATATCGTTTTTGCGATAAATATATCGATGCGATAAATACAGAACATGGGCAGATAAGGGTATGGCAGTGACGTCCTCTTTGATAATATGTGGGTTTGTCTGCAGCACTGCATTGAACGGGATTCCTTCTCATCCTGTGCCTTGGTCACAGTTTTGGCCATAGTCTCACCACACGATACATGCACTCCAACGAAGAGCATAACTTGTTTTATTCTGTTCTTTCACAGTGGATTGCTTGTTGCGTAGTTAATGTGAAAAATGATTGCTTTTATTTAGTTTGCTGAGGACAAAACTGTATGATTGTATCGATATACACATAAATATCGATTGAGATTCTTTTTATAGCATAATCGGCGGTGCTTATGCTTTTCATTTCACATAATCGCATGTTTTTGCAATGCAATTAAATTAAATTTGCAATGCATATAAAGTTGGACAAAGAATGCAAGCAGTTTAAAGAGATCAAGTGAATGTATAATACGCTTCACAGATGAGGAGATACCTATTTCCGACACGAATCGAAGGAACGTTCAATTTAAAGCCGATTGCGAAAGGCAAATTTTGAGAAGCTTCTCTTGGCAGTGTATACTCCTGGATGTTTGTCAAATTTTTGCCAGAGGTGGTTAGGTTAGGTTTAGGTGGCTGTCGGCAGAAGCCGACACACTTAGACCAATTTTAGGTCCATTGTGATACCACGTATGTATTATCTTGCCTCAACTCTGTAGATGGGAATGGCCAACGACACGCGGTTGTTCTCAAACGGTCCCCCATCTACGTACTAACCGCGCCCGACGTCGTTTAATTACGGTGATCTGACGAGAACCGATTAACTCGACGTGGTATGGTCGTTGGTTGAATGCTCGCCTGCCAGAGGTGGAGTTGCAAACAAAAATGTTAGGTGTTCCTGGGTACGTACTACTGCGCCACTGCGCCTACGCAAATTTGAAGTCAAAGCACTTATTTATGCAACTCATATTGTCGCAATTGGCGATATTTTCAATAACAATTGGTATTGGCATGAGACAACAAAAAGTACATAATCTTTCACTTTGTGCTGAAGACCATCTGATGGTAAATACGATCTAAGCAAATGCAGATAGAATTCCATTTCTACTCTGATGGTTTTTTAAACAAAATACCTGCATAGGAAAGAGCAAGCTCCTCCGCTTATATAGTTAAAAGGCCTTTTCTAGAGGCAAGCTCAAAATAGACTTTATAAAGATAAGACACATAATCGGTGCAATAAATGGGAACTTAAGGTGCACCTGCTCTAGGAATAATCTCTTCCTTGCTTAGAACTCCGTAACTCTTCCCTGCTATTTTCTTTTTCTCAAAAACTACTTAAAATGTGTTTCATAAAAGCTTTTGTTTAATCTAGAAATCAACCAGCTATTCAAGTTCGAGTTGTTGTCTAGTATATCATGAAGTCTGCTCAAATAGACGGCAACAGCATTTCTGATTGATTTGGATTTCACAAATCCAAAGTGCGATTTAGAAAAGAATTCATTTTATTGATATATATATAAATATATATATATATATATTATTTAACTAAATTCCGGAAAAATAAAAACAGTAGAATTATAAGATTCTCAAAGATTAATTTTTATTTAGACCTCGTTTAATCGAATTTTAAATTGTACCCTCTTACTCAAATCTAAAAGTCAGACGACAGCTGTCAAAAGAGTATGCAAAGTTCTAAAAATTGTTGTTGAGGGTGCGATAACATTTTATAGGGTAACAGCTCGGCCTTCCTGAATTTAAGAGTCGTCCTCGATCTCGGTATCATCGGTATTGTCAGCGAAACTATCATTATCCAAGTTTTGACACCAAGCCTTCATGTTGTCTGATGAGTAGACCGATTTAAATTTTCGCTGTGTCCTCTGAGCGCCCGGAATATCTTCTACGACGTATCTGTTATGATCCAATACTGCCGTCACCATGTAAGGACCTTTATATTTTGGGTCCAATTTGCGAGATTCTCCAGTTGATATAGATGGTCGATCAATTAGGACTAGGTCACCATGCTTGTAAACACACGGAGACTTATGATGCATGTCATATGTTTGTTTCTGCTTTGCTTGAGATTTGGTAATAGCCGCCACCGCCTCCTGACGTATCGTTTCCAAGTCCAAACGCTGCTCCTCTTGATTTCCGTCATGTAAGGCGAGCAAAACTTTGTTTCCCAGAGGGTCTCGGGGCTGAAATCCAAATAATAAGCTATGCGGTGTTTGTTTTGTAGACTCGTTAATGCATGAATTCATTCCCCATTGTATAGCTTTAAGATGAGTGTCCCAATCGACATTATCGTTCGCCATAGTGGACAATGCATGCAATAAAGTACGGTTACTTCGTTCGATTTGACCATTGGCTCTTAGGGTTCGTGCTGCGGTCATAATGTGTTTGATGTCATTGGCGGAGCAATACTTCTCGAACTCCTTTGAGCTAAAGGCTGTTCCTCTGTCGGTGATAATTCTGACTGGACTCCCGAAACTGGACGAAATCTAGTCTAAAATACGGATGACAGGTTTTGTAGACACGTTTTTGACAGGTCTTAGAATGATATACTTCGTAAACCCATCGATAATTCCCAAAATATGAGTGTTTCCTTTATGGCTATTAGGAAACGGACCCAAATGGTCGAGGTGAATTGTATGGAAGGGCACAGGGATTTTCTCTACGCAAAATAACTCTCCTTCCTGTTTGCCCGACGGACGTTTGTAATATGCGCATTCGATACAGGCTGATAGGTAACTTTTAACTTTACTTCTCATGCGGGGAAACCAGTAATCACGCTGCAAAAGATTTAGAGTTCGTTCTAATGCGTAATGACCTACCTCGTCATGACAGGACCTTATAATTTTCCAAACGGCAGACCCTGGTACAACCCACTTTAAAGCATTATCCACCTTGCGATATAAGCGCCCGTTTTCGATCTGATATTGTTTACGTAGCTCCTTATCCTGGCTCGTTGTTCCATTTTGTTTAAGCTTGGTAGCAATTTCATGCAATTTGGGATCCTGGATTTGAACAGTCATCAGCCAGTCTTCATTGTTGATTTCGACGGCAAATACATCCATGCTAACAACATCACACTGCTTTGGTTCGTCATGCGGCGATCGGCTAAGTGCATCGGCATGCTGAATATTTTTTCCTCTCCGGTACTCTATTTCAAAGTCGTATTCCATTAGCCGCAACCACCAACGTGCAATCCTGGGGACTATGTTTCTTTTATTAATCGTTGCTCTCAAGGAATCACAATCAGTTACGACCCTAAAATGTTTTCCGAGAAGGTAACTTCGGAATCTAGTTATTGACTCGACGACGGCAAGAGCTTCGAGTTCGTAGCTGTGATAATGCTTCTCATATTCATTTGTTTGCCTGCTAAAATATCCCACCGGTCGCAGTTGGAGATCTTGACCCTTCTGCAGCAAAATACCAGCAATTCCAAGAGCGCTCGCGTCCGTGTGTAGCTCATGTTGCAGTTCATGATCGTACAAAGTTAGCAGCGGCCTAGACGTTAATACTTCTTTCAATTGCTCGAAAGATTTTTGGTGAGCGGTCGTCCATTTGAACTCCACATTTTTCCTCGTCAGTGTCGTAAGTGGTTGCGCTATGGTTGCATGACCTAGGACAAATTTCCTGAAGTAGCTGGTGAGCCCTAAAAATTGTCTCAGTTGCTGCAAATTTTCTGGCTGAGGAAAATTCGAAACTGCTTCAATTTTCTTTTCATTTGGCCTTATACCAGCAGAAGATACCTCGTATCCGAGAAAATCTATTTTTTTCTTAAAAAGAATGACTTCTTTAGCTTGAGGGTTAAGCCTTCATCTTCTCAAAGGGAAAGGAGTGTTTGCAGACTTTGAATACCTTCCGGAAAATCCTTACATGGGATTAGAATATCGTCCATGTATACTATTAACCGACCTGATTTCATTTTTTGCTGAATGCTGTTCATCATCCTTTGGAAACACGATGGTGCATTTGACAGTCCAAACGGCATCCTTTGAAACTCATACTCGCCGTCAGGAGTAACAAACGCAGTATACTTTCGCGACTCTTTAGCAACAGGGATTTGATAGTACCCAGATGCTAGATCTAGGCCGATGAAAAATGCACTACCTTTTAATTGCTGCAAGAGATCCTCAATAACTGGCAGTGGGTACCGGTCTTTGACAGTTTTGTCATTTAAACGGCGATAATCGATCACCATTCTGTCCTCCCCGTCCTTTTTCTTTACGAGAAGAGCTGGAGAGACGAACGAAGAATCTGACGGTCGTATTATGTCATTATCCAAAAGTTCTTGCACAATTCGTTGCATAGTTGAGCGTTGAGAATATGCGATTCTATACGCCGGCATGCCATTGATCCATTTGTTGTCAATTCGATTTTCATTTCGACCGATGAAGCACGACCTAGTTCTGAAAGTTTCGTAGCAAAACAGTGTCGATACTTATTTAGCAATTTAATAAGCTCTCCCATCTCAATAGTCGAGAGAGACCCTCAAGCAATATCGCTATTTGAAATCGGTTGCGGTACATTATTGTTTTGTGGCAAAGTGTGCATTTCGTTCAACCCAACGTTCGTAACAGCATTTTCATTAATTCCAAATGATACGTTATCGTTTCGTGACGTGTTGTTCATCTCAGTTGTTGCTTCGTTGTTGACGTGGTCGTCGCCAAAATGTTTAATCCCGCTGTTCTGGGAATCCGAAAGTTTCAGCTCACCTTGTATTTTCGTAAGAGTAACGTGCTCTTGATCTAAGAAGTCTCTTCCGACCAACAGCGGTTCGTTCAATGTCTCATCGTCTACCACATATAGGAAGATAAAAGCCGCAACGTCATCGACTTTTAAGTTAACTCTTATGCGTCCGCGAGTTCTAGAAAGTCCGTTTCCGAAACAATGGAGTGTTACATTATGTGGGTCTAATTGAATATTTAATTCCCTAGCCAGAGAAGACTTAATCAAACTGACATCACTTCCCGTATCGACAAATGCAGTTGTATAAATCATGCCATTGATAACAGATGCCTTGTTGAACGTATTGGAGCTTATTAGTGACACTTGACGCCGATTTTTCCCTTGATAGCAGTCTTCCTTAGCATGACCCGTGTTTTGGCATATGTCGCATCGAGCTTTTCGTTGGGGCTTCGGACACTCTCGTGAGAAGTGTCCAAACTCATTACAATTAAAACATTTTCTCCTATCATTCGGTTGCTGTTGTTGTTCAGCTGATTGATGTTGTTGTTTAACTGCATACGTTGTTGTGGTTGCCAAACACTCTCGTTGCCTCGGTTGGTGATGGTCCGACGTAGTGAATTCTTGCATTTCTTCGTACCATTTGAAGTGTTCAAGTAATTCCTCCGGTTCAGTGAAATGGTGAAGTGACAGCGTTCGTTTTAAATCGTTATTATCTACCCCATTTATAATGTATTTCAAGATGGATTGACTGCTAAATGTTGCGCAACTAGCTAAGCTATAGACAACATTTCGTAAAAATACTGTTCGAAACTTTCGTTAACCTGTTTTCGCCGTTTCAAAAGTCTCATGTGGACATCAGACTCATCCGCGTAAGAAGGGAATGCTTTTAAAAGGCCTTCCTTTAGCTGAACCCAATTTGTGATACGAAATTGTTGAGTAGAAAACCAGCCTTTTGCTGCCCCTTGGAGTTTCGATGAAGCGATCAATAAGGTCATTTGGTCCGTCACGTGATAAATATCACGAAGATTATCGACTGTTTGCGTCCACTTCTGGCATGAAAGAATTGATTTTTGACTTGGATCGAAAAAGGGGACAAGTGAGTTTAGTTCTGCGTAGCTGTACGTTTGTGAATTATTTAAGCATGAGCTGCCGTTGGGATTCCTCGTTGACTGGTGCTGTAAAATAGAAAGTTCACGTTTAGTTAATTCTAGTTCCTGCCTCAGTACCTCTCTTTCTCGACGTAATAATTCAAGCTCTCGTTGATCAAGCACGTTTGTTCTTCCTTGTGGTGTCTGCAACAGATGACTTGCGTGCAGGTTAGGGCTGTCACCGCCTGATGTTAAAACTGCGCCAGGATTCGTAACGCCTCGCATTCCAAAATTCGTTGCTTCGCTTCCGTTGACAAACATTGTCGATTCTGCTAATGGTACCATCGTATTATCCGATCGTGATTCTTCGTTGATCATCGTGGTAAGTCTTAGCAAATCGAGAATTTGGTTAGAGATCGAATTTCGCGCAATTTTCAATTGTTCTTAAAAATATTGTATTTGTGCAAATATCCCACTTCTGAACTATTATTTAACTAAATTCCGGAAAAATAAAAACAGTAGAATTATAAGATTCTCAAAGATTAATTTTTATTTAGACCTCGTTTAATCGAATTTTAAATTGTACCCTCTTACTCAAATCTAAAAGTCAGACGACAGCTGTCAAAAGAGTATGCAAAGTTCTAAAAATTGTTGTTGAGGGTACGATAACATTTTATAGGGTAACATATATATATAAATATATATAAATGATGAACATCCGTCCTTTATTTAGGAGGACAGCAGTGGCGGCAGGGGGCGGAAGGGGCGGCCCGCCCCGGGCCTCCGGTCTTGGGGCCCCCCAAATCCTTTAATTTTTAATAAAATGGGACTTCAGTGAATCGTCAAATAGTCGAATAGAAAGAAAAAAATCCAAAGAAATCGATTTAACAGAAGTTATTGAGGAGTTCAGTAAATTGAAGGCGCCAAAACACATATAACACGCTACAAAAAATAAAAAAAACTATCTTTGATTTATTTTATCTAATTTTTTTTTTGTCGATCGATTCGTATTTTATTTTCCTCACCCATATCAAATCCATATTGTAGGTATGTATGTTTACTTAGCCTAAATAATTTAATTCGAATTTAAATTTCACACATTTTACATACAAATGTGAACTGAATAAAAAGCTTGTAAATCTACATTTTTTTTTAAAGCTTTCAGCTTTGCCGCCCCGGCCTCTGACGGGCTTAGTCCACCATTGGAGGACAGTCCTTGCTTTTGACCTTTATCTGTTTTTTATACCCTATTCTAGGGGTATATTAATTTTGACGCATAGTTTGTAACATATCTTAATATTGCCCGTAGACCCCTAAAAGTTACTATATTTATGATCAGCATCGATAGTAATGTCGATCTAGCCATGTCCGTCCGTCCGTCCGTCCGTCTGTCGGCCAAAATTAGGCCTTTAAACTGGACCTAGAGAGCTGAAATTGTAACCATATACTCTCTAGGGTCCCGAAATAATCAAGTTTACGAATTTTTGAAATCCGCCCACAGACACGCCCACAAACTCAAAAAAACAAAATTTTAGAAAAAATCGAATTTTGAGCTAGAAAGCTGAAATTTTTTATATATGATCTATGACTCCTAAAACTGCTCGGAATACAATTTTTTCAAAATCTGCCCACTGCACGCCCACAAATAAATAAAACAATTTTTTGAAAATCCAAAGTTTGAGCTAGGGAGCTGAAATTTATAATATATACTCTCTATGGGCCCTTTATGCCCATGTGTAAATATTTGCAAAATCCGCCCACTGGCACGCCCACAATTTTTTTTTTTTTTTTTTTTGAAAATTCAAAGTGAGCTAGGGAGCTGAAATTTATAATATATACTCTCTAGGGGCCCTTTATGCTCATGTGTTAATTTTTTTTAAATTCGCCTACTGACACGCCCACAATTAAATAAAACAATTTTATTGAAACACCCAAGTTTGAGCTAGGGAGCGTTTTTTTTTTGATAAAATCCTTTAAATGTTATATAACAAAATATGTAAAGCGTTCTTAACAATTCAACCATACTTAGACTTTTGTCACGCCCACTTATGAGGGATAGGAATAAGAATAGGGTATCCAACAGTTCGCACAAGCGGACTGTAGCCCGTCCCTATGTTTTTTTTTTTCATTTTAATGAACGACGGGGTTTGTTCTTTATTTTTGGAACTGTCCTTTAATTCATCGAGAAAAATGTAATAATGTGTAATTGATTTCAGTTTATATAAAACGTATTCTAATGCGCCAACGCAAAGTGTGTTTTCAATAACGACTAATGTGCGGGCCAGTGAAGCAGAAATGAATGTAAATACTGTTACCAAGTAACAAAAACTAGTATTTATGTTTAATTTGTGTTATCTTAGGCCGAAAAATATTTAAGAGATTTAAAGATTTATTCAATAGGTACCTACACTTTTTGTTGACCATTTTTGTCTGACAAAAAATGGCTGTTACTACAACTTCTGTTGATCGTACTTAAAAAAGTTGTTTAACATAAGTTTTAGGAAATTTTTCAAGGATAAAAATTTCATAAACAAAATTTGAGAAAATTGCATTTTAAGTAAGAATATGGAACATCAAATTTTCATAATTTTGATTTTTATGAGCCATAACTTTTTTGTAGCTGCACAGATGTACCCCAAATGTTCACCTTTATATTAGGGGTGACCCACTTTGATAGGCTATAACTTGAAATGGGTTGATAATAGACCCCCCCCCTCCCCCCTACTATAGAATCTTTTGTTCGGCGGAACTTCAAATATCTCCATTTAAAGGATTATACTGCATAAATGGGACAGCCTGTACCTATATAGGTAGATATGACACATTGCACAAACTTCTTTTTTGAAATGTACGAAATTGTGGCTATGTCGGTCGTAACCTGAATGGCGTGCATTTCAAAAAAGAAAGTAATATTGGCGCACCCTGTATTCAGCCTACCTGTGTACAACTAAGTGTCATTATTTGAATACTGGCCGTATAAAGACAAAAGACAGCGATACCGTGGTTGGGAAAGACAGTAGTAGGTATCGCTGTCTTTTGTCTAAACACGGCCAGTATTTAAAAAAGGAATTTAATTCCGTTTGTGTAAAATGTGATGTTTGTATCCCAAATCTGGATAAAAACTCATCATATAATGAGTTTGATCCTCTGTCTGATTCCATTACTAGAATTTTGACCCTCGTACTGAAATCGTCGTTGCGGGCGATTTCAATTTTTACATTGGCTTCGATATTCTGGACGGACAGGAACCGAAGGAAACTACACTCAAACCGCCTACACACTGGACTTGTCTCTTAATCAGACTATTGCGTCATTTCAGTGAATTTCTCGTAGTCCAACCACTAGTCAAAGAACAAACTCCCAAAAGAATTGTTTGGCAATCCGAGAAAGCCAAATAGGAAACATTAAACGGTTTCTGTTGGGGGGGACAAAAGGGTATCAAACCGTAGGCTTCAGATAAAGTCAATGAACTCGCTGTTCATTTTGCCGCTAGCTTAACGCTTCCAGATTGTGATTTATTTCCCCCTATACTCGAGCGTGTAGAATACTCCGTGGAACCAGTTCACTTTCGCACTTGTGTTTATCCCATTCTTCAGGGCTCTTTCCAAGACGATGGAAAACTGTCCTTGTTACCAGATCGTTCCCCAAAAATGCGAATTCTCTTCTCCTTCCTCCTATCGACCAATTGATTCCACAATCACCGCAATGCTTTCTTCTGTCATTTAAGCAAAACTAAATCGCTTTGCCATTATCCATGTATTGCACTTCCATCGCTGAAACCGAACGGGTTTCCATTTTCGGTATGTACGTTAATGACAACCTTAGTAGGAAAGATCCATGAATATTATTTATTATTTATTTCGTCAACAAGTTTAACTTGAAAGATTACTGAAAAAATTAATTTCAAAAAAGGAATAACTTAATACGTAATTAATTACATCAACCCACTAATTCACTACTCACTAATTTAAACAGTGTAGACTTTTTAAAAACAATTCTGGATAAACTTAAATCTACTTAAGCCCAATATGAGCTGAAATTTGTGAAAGCGTTTAAGCAATAGTTAGGACGATGCATAAAAAGAAGAAGGCACAAAGATTAGTGTGTTCGACCATAAATTGAAAGTCCCCTGGTTTAAGTCCTGCGGGGCCAAGTAAGATCTACAGTTTTTTCCACTGCCGCACCTCCTGCTAACATCTGAGGAACATCCAAGAGTATCAATTGTCATGAAAAGCATCCCGAATTCGATTTGGGTTAAAATTATAGGTACAAGCAAGTGGCTGTAAAGTCTACGTTTTAGGCCCTGTGTGGGGATAAATAACTAATATTTATTTATTTATATATTTTAGTTTATTTATTTGATTTTAATCTCTCGGGAGCATAAATTGGAATTAAAGCCAGCAACTGCGAAATTTTTTTATGATAATAATGGAGGCCTCCTATGAACATTATATTCTGGATTTTCGTCCTGGACGCAAGTTAAGTTAATCCCAGCAATTGACATCTAGCATCATAAGTTAGAGATTTAGAAAATTTTCTTTAAACTACTCCAAGAGAGACCGAACCTGAGTCATAAAAAGTTTCATAAGGGACCATAGAATTGGGATTTAGATATTATGTAATTCATATGGTCAAGGAATGCCAATGATTGATATAAAATAACCCCGAGATCTTCAATATTATTAGCCCTAGTGAGTGAATGGGCTCACCCGTGACGAGTCTCTTCCTCAAACATTGCAGCCTTCCATCTTCTGCGATCCCGGGCTGCTTTCAGTTGCCCAGTCCAAGTGCTCTGGCATACGCAATGGCTTGGTTTTTAAAATGGAGGTTCACTCTTCCTTGCCTTCACGGAACCTGGGGCTGCGAGTCGAAGATCCCCTTGGCTGTAATATTATTGTCCATCCGCTCAATGTGGCCGAGCCAACTTAATCGAGGTGATTTAGCTTTTTGGACTACATCCACATATCAGTACGCCTCATAAAGTTCGCGTTTGTATCTTGTCCTCCATTCGCCCACTTCGCACACAAGACTAAATATGCGATGGAGTATTTTTCTTTCAAAGGAGCCCAATATTAGCTCCCCTATCCTATTTATCTCGGGCTCAGTGGTTAGTGTGTCCGACTACTAATCGAAAGGTACCCGGTTTGATCCCCGCCGGAGCCAAGTAATATTCACAGTTTTTTCCACTGCCCCACCTCTTGCGAACGTCTGAAAAACATCCAGGAGTATCAATTGTCATGAGAAGCTTCTGAAATTTGAAGAAGCTATGTTTTAGGCCTTGTATGGCCGTTATTACCTAATATATATATAGTTTTCTCACTTATCTTCGAGCACTCGGCACCATGAAGCAGGACTGGAAGGCTTAAGCTTGGATAAATCAAGCATTTTGTCTTTCGAGTGAGGAGTTTTGAACCCATTTGTTTTGCCAAACCGAAGTAGCAGCAAAGTAATTCTCCGACGCATCTCTATTAAGGTGTCATTTCTCGGGTTGATGTTTTCTCCAAAGTAAATTAACTCATTAACTACCCCAAAGTTACGTTCCGGGTCTGGTGGATATACGAGAATATTCATTATCCGAGGCTTCTCATGTCTCTCTCATAACTAACGTTGTTTGACGTGGTCGGAAAGTTATCCCGACGGCACAACCCCCAGCGAGTTTCCCAAGATCAATTATATAGATTTAGGACTGGTAGACCTGCAAAATGTATAGTGAAATTGAATTTCTTTATAATAAGCAAAAGGAATTTCTTTTTGCACCAAATAGATATAGCATCAATATCTGATTGTAACTTCAAGCAATAACTTATACTTTCAATTCTACGAAACAATTTTAAGTAATTTTTTTTTTATAATGTGCTTACGCTAAAGGGATTTTTTCTGTTGTTACAGTACCCTTATAGTGCATAACACAACGTAAGCATTTGTGTTTAACAGCAAGCAGCACCAGGCAATATCGTATTTCATTGCATGCTTTTCGGTGCTACTTACTATTAGAAAGAATAAAGACATAGGAAAGAAGTGTTTCGGTGCAGTTGTAGGGTTTTTATCCACGGGTGGTGTCTAAGATGCTTAGGGAGATAACGATTTCATGTATTCGATATAAAGTAATGGACTTGGCGGGGATTCGAACGCACGACCTTCAATTCAGTAAGCGAATATACTACTACTGCACCTGTTGCCACCCAAAGTCATCATCGAATACCAAGCATTCACTGTTGTTAAGTACCCATAGTTCATAGATGTTATATTATTTATAAAAATGATGAAAAGTAATCATCCAAAAAAAATTCCAAGCCTTAGAGACATTTTAAATATTAGTTATAGAGGACAACAAAATTGTTGTTCTATCCACCCCTGCATTAGCGGCTGTCTTAACACTATCTAAAGGCAATTCAAATCAGTTCAACCTTTATCAAATTTAGGATTGGGGCTGACTACAAAATGGAATTTAATCGAGGTAGTATTTAATTCATAGGAAGGACGTACGTTCTTGGATTCGATATTTTCATATACCACTACTTCCAAAATACCATACGAATTTCATTTGAATATTTTACCCCTTCTCATCTGGCTACAATTTATAGGGTGCTAATTCGCCTAATCTTGAGAATAATGCGCATATCTTGAACGGTGCCCCAAACACATACTTGGAGCTACTCGTTGAACACAAAAATGCGCGATATAAACGATCGAGATATCACGAAATCGCTTTGCTCTCCTAGCCATTGTCATAATGCCTCCTGCCTATTGCTTTTTTATCGATATTTTCATCACAAGTGCTCAAACGAAATATCCAACTGCATATCACTCTAAGAACTCTTTTAACCTATTTTCGGACGTACAGTTAGGTTAGGTTAGGTTAGGTTAGGTGGCTGTCAGCAGAAGCCGACTCACTTAGACCAATTTAGGTTCATTGTGATACCACGTATGTATTATCTACCTCAACTCTGTAGATGGGAACGGTCCCCCATCTACGTACTAACCGCGCCCAACGTCGTTTAATTGCGGTGATCTGACGAGAACCGATTAACTCGACGTGATATGGTCGTTGGTTGGACGTACAGTTAAATACACATAATCCTTTTACGCGAATGTGGAATGCTCTTCCCCGCTCTGTGTTTCCTGCGCATTATATATAGTGTACAAGCAAGTGAGTGCTTGGAAAAGCTTCGTTTGACTTAACGTCTTTTATTCAATTCATTTGTATTTTGTTTAGTATGCCTTTGTTGTATGTAACAAACATAAGAAATCAATTTTCATTCACTTTGAGCTGTCGGATGAATACAAAATATTGTCTGATGACAATACAATAACCCAGTTAAAGAAGAAATAACGATTCTTAAGTCGCCTTTATCCTGGTAATTTTGGACATATACTCTGGTTTTTTTTGTATAGGAAATAGGAACCTTCCCATCAATAATTTTTTTCCATTCCATTCTAACTTTGGAGCAAGCTCGGCATGTTATAAAGCAGGTCATATGTAAGTACATGCCTATACAGGGTGTCCCAGTTATGCAGTATAATCCTTTAAGGGGAGATTCCTGAAGTTCCGCTAAATAAAACATTTTATGACAGTGGATGGGGGGGGGGGGGGGGGGGGGGGGGGTATTAAGATTCCATTTCAAGTTATAGCCCATCAAAGTGGGTGACCTACAACTTGGAGGTGTAACCACTGTAAACGTTACAACTCCTAAACTATTATGGGTACAATAGGTAATTTTTGTACATTTTGGAAACAGAATTTAGTAGGCCATAAAAGTCTTTAACACTAAGTACATCTGTGTAACTACAACAAAGTTATGGCTCCCTAAACTCAAAATTATTAAAATCTATTTGTTCCATTTTTGTTTACTTAAAACGCATTTTTCTTAAAAAGTTTACCTACTTAATAATTTGTTTTTATGAAATTTGTATCCTTGCAAACTTTCCCAAAAATTATGTTAACCCTCTACTGCATGAATTCTTATTTAAAGAGACAAAAAATAAAATACCTTTTGAATCTTTGGGCTGTTTTAAGACATCTTTTATTAAAAAACCAAAAAAAGAATTATTTGTTTAAATAATAAGAATACAGGCCAAATATGGCTTCGTCTGCATTAAGGGTTTTAAAACTAGAACATTTTTGATTTCAGTTTAAGTAAATAAAATATAAAAAAAAGAAGCAAAATATAAAGAAAAAATTATTTATAAACAAAACAGAACAATTCATTTAATAAATAAATAAATGAAATAAAACATAACAATTCATTGTATCATAAAAAAGTAAAATAATGGTTAAAAGTTGTGTGTTTATGTGCCACAAAATTTAGAAAAGCAATTTCTCTTTTCATTGTAACACAAATAAGCTTTACATTTTTTGCAAAAAGTAAATGAACGAAAAGTACAGTCGCTTTGACAAATTTTGCGGTTCTTTTTTTTTGTGGGAAATGACCGACGTTGTCGAATGGAGTTTAGCCTTCGGTTGAGTCTTTTAGTCCCTAGTGGCAAAAGTCCACTTTTCAACAAATAAACCTGCAAATTTGGACTACCTATTATACCAGTTGTCGAAGAAAATCGTGTGATTTAAATTTTTATGAACTGTTGACGTAAGCCTTGTGACAACGTTACCACTGACCCCCACACTGGCGGTCAGGATACTTATTGCTTTGGTGTCCGGCAAATAAATCAAAATCGTAACTTAATCCCGAAATTCCACTTAGGACTTGATTTTTATAGCCCCATTTATGTGGCTTAGCTGGGTTATATTGCTTCAGTTCATTGCGGCATTTCGTCGGAATAATTTGTTCGTCTACGGCGAGGAACTCTTCTTTTGGAATCAACAGCAAACGTTCCCTTATTTTCTCCAAAAGTGGTCTTACTTTGAAGAGTTTGTCATGTCCTTCTGTTCCCAATGGTTCGAAGTTTTGATTATCATTGAAATGCATTGACCTTTTGATAGTTTCCCACCTATTGCACGTCATTGTTTCATATATCATTTGTTGTCCTACCGTCTTATTACAGTAATGTCTTTACGATGGAAGTTGACAATAAGACATGAATATCACCATCCCGATGAATTTTTCCATTTCGTTCTTTGTGATATTAACTGTCTTATTTATATCATCTTGGAGGGCTTTTCTATTAGATTCCTCTATAATCAAGGCCAACAAATCATCAGTAAAAAAAAAATTAATAAAGTCCGATGTAGTCTTTATTTTTTTTTTACATATTCTGGAAGCTCGGCCGATCCTACAAATTTGAAAAGCGCTTCATCGTAGTCAGGAAGATGTCCCTTTCTCCATGTTACTTGTTCTATTTTTTTTTTGTCTTGCTTTTCACGGATTATGATTTCAACGCTGCAAGAGGCTCATCATCTGAATCCGATTCCGTTTCCTCAACCGTAACGTTGACACTTCAATCATTGATATGCAATTCTGTCTCCGACTCTACATCTGAATCTCCAGCCTATTTATCATCGCTTTGCGATCCGTCTCCAGGAATGGGATTAACGAATGATGATCCTCCATAAAAACGATGACATTCCATTTTTCTAAGCAAAAAAGTAACATACTGTATTTCAATCTAAAAACTAAACGATAAAAAAAACGAAAAAAACATGCGCACCACAACAAAAGTCAAGTGAACAAATTGTGTAGATTTACAACCCCTTGCTGCATACGAAGCCATATATGGCTTCTGCAGTTTTACCTCTCAAACGAGCAAGATAATATTATTTTTTTTAATAAAATTTTATTTTTGGCAAAGAGAAATAAATATCAAATCACAAATATATTTTTATGACCACTTAATTCACCTTACACCAAAGTTATAATTTTTTTAAATCAGAACATTTTTCACGCTTTCGTTTTCAACGACAACAAGCAAACCACAGCCCTATAAGCAGGAATATCTTCCTTGTTTTTTGTCGCACTCGCGCGAAAATGTGTTCTCAGAAATGCATAGAAGAGAAATGTGTTGTATAAAGATTTTCTTTTGTGAGAATAAGGAGTAAACAAGGAAAAAAAAAAGTGAAAAGCCATATTTGGCTTCGTATGCAGTAGAGGGTTAAGCAACGTTTTTACGTACGATCAACAGAAGTTGTATTAAAAGCCATTTTTTGTCAGGCAAAAATTGGCAAAGAAGTGTACCCTTAACCTTAGAACCGTGTATGGGGTGCTGCACTCCCCATACACTTTTGAATGATGAATACAAACAACAAACTATTTCACACCAACGTAATATCTCAGCATATTGTATGAAATGTACCGTTACCTTTGCAAAAGTATTGGATTTAAATTCAAATTTTCCATGAGTTTCGTATAAGAGGGCCTGAAACAATGCTACCTCTATACGTGTTTGGGGAGCTGTACTCCCCAATATTTTTCTTAGTACATTTTGTATGGAATTGCGGTTTCAATCCTGTTGGAGTTGGTAAGTTTTCATTGAAAGTTATGAACAAATGTTTAAAGACAATATTCTTTGTTCTTAGTTGACTAACTAAATGATCTTCTAGGTATATTTGCCATAGTATATTTTATTTTTTTACTTATTTCCTATTTCCTATTAGTTCATGTAGATGTACTCGTATCTTATTTTGTTTGGTCATTTGATTTGGTTGCAGCTATTTTGAAGATATGGACAGAAGAGTAATTTATTTAGCAAATATTCAACGTGAGTTAACCGATGAAGAACAGCAAGAGCTTGCTGATAATTTCAACAGAGATATCGGCGAAAATGAGGCTGAAGCAAGCGAAGCGATTGGTGGACGAGATCATCCTATAGCTTCATTATCTGTTGACAATGCAGGTTTGTTCAGTATATACCATCAAAGCCAGGAAAGTATGGAATTAACATATTTTGGCTTGTAGATTCCAAAACGAACTATCCGGTATCAGCTGAGATTTATTTGGGTACCCAGACAAACGAACAAAGATCAACTGGAATTTCACATGCCTTGGTTCTTCGAAATGCCGAGCGCAGTTTGAATATTGGGGCAAACATTACCATAGAAAACTTTTTTACGAGTTATCCATTGGCAATGGGTATGTATTCCGACAATACAACTCTAGTGGGTACAGTTTGCTCCAACAAACGCGAGCTGTTTTCATCGATTGAAGAATGTGAAAAAAGAGGTCCGTTTGCTTCAGTTTTCTGCTTCTCAGATCTCTTGTGAGCTACACGACTGACTCCAAAAAGAATGTTGTACTAATGTCGACCTCCCATGCTTCCGAGCAGATACATGAAAATACAAGGAAACCAATCATAATTCATGATTATGACGAACATAAAGGTGGTGTCGACACATTCGACAAAATGGTACGCGGCTGCACCTGCAACAGGAAAAGCAATCGTTGGCCGATGGTGATTTTTCACAACATGGTTGACGTGGCTGGACTTGCAGCTTTTTGACTGTTTGAGCTATGTCATCCGGCTTGGAACAATAACAAATCTCCGAAGCGAAAAATGTTTCTCAAAGAGTTGGCACTTGAGTTGGTTCAAACATACCTAGATCACCTGTTCAGACTTCCACTCAAGCCTTCCGTTAAAATTGCAATGGATTTGATATGTCGCAACAAAGGAAACGTTAACTCCTGTGAGCCATGTAAGCTCCTGCGCTCGAAGAACAAAGACAAGAAAACAACCGCCGTTTGTGATCTATAATACAAAATTACTTGCAGCAAGCATTATATTCGAGCTTGCGACTGCTATCTCCTAAAGTTCAACAGCCCTTCTAATGAATAATGTTTGGACGAGGATGACATTTCGATCAGGCTAGATCTATCTACGCTAGGTCCGTCCGCACAAGGTCTGTCCACACCAGGTCCGTCCACACAAGGTCCATTCAGACTACATCCAGCCGCTCGACAATCCCCCACGCAGCTATCAGATATCTGAATTCTACACAAATTTAATCCATTTTCATATTCATGTAGGTACTTAATAAAAGTATTCAAGCAAAAGCAATTCACTGCCTTAAATTATTGGTTAATTTGCATATAAAATGCAGTGGGGAGCATAGCTCCCAAAACACGGAAATGTGTTGATCGGAGGATACACAGTTCCAAGGTTAAAGGGTTATACTGCTTAACTGGGACAACCTTTATACTAAGTTAATTCAACGCATTTTGCCGTCAAAAACGATGCGTAGTGGGGCGTATACTCAATTTTAATTTAACTGAATTAGTTCGCATTACTCGAAATACAAAAATAAAACATTCGATATAGCTACTCTGATTACATTCAATAGCCTTTAAAATCGCCGCAAATCGCACCCCAAAATAAACATGTAATGCCCACATCTTAAAATAACTCCTCCTGCGGAAAAGCCATAACTACATACTACGGAAAATACTTGGAGGACTGCGGCTCCTATAAATAAACATCTAACGCACAAAACTTCGCCAATTTCATTGGTATCCATCCTAGATGACAATCCGATAATGCTTACTTATCTAAATCGCTGGCCGTTTCAATAAATTGCTCGATGTCAACGAATCGCTGAAAGAAAAAAATAAAGAACATAAGCCAAAACAAAATAGAATCCAATCCGTAAACCGACCAACCAACAAATTCAAAGTTTACTCCCTATAATTTCATTTTACTTTTGTTTTTATGGGTTTTCCTTTTTTGTTCTTCTCCGGCTTTGGGTCTCGGATTTTTGTCCCAGCTAAAAACGCGAGTGTCACTGATTTCCCTATTCACAAGTCGACGACGGACCCATTATTATCTAAAGAGAGAATTAATCCGTACGAGAGTGGACGGACGATGTATTTTGTTGCTTAGTTTTGTAAATCTGTTGGCACAAGGGGTGGCATTGGGCGTAGGTAACTAAATTTGTTTGCTTTCGGGTGCTTAAGATAGTAACTTACGTGCTGCCTCTAATACTGCCGAATTTCAATCAATCCACTAGAGTCCAAGCTGCAGTAGTAACAAGGTATGCTTAAACGCTGACTAAAAATATAAAGATAAATGCTCAATGGTAGGTTCTCGTATATTTACTTTTGCTCTTGTGTGTAGATATCTACCCAAAAAAATCTGTTCGAGCCTTTGTAGGTACATCCTGAAATAACCTGGTCTTCGATTTCCCAATTGTGTTACGTGACGGCAGCTAATCAAAGTGTTGTCACATCCCTCCATTGAACTTGAAGCTGCAATGTAACATGTATGTAGGTGTGTGCCAGTTCATTCCAATGTCAGATGCCAATTCCAAGTGGTTGAGAATGTGACCGCTCTGAGGCATCCAATGCTCTTTACAAGCATTTGTGATGGCTTACAATGACATTCAACATTGGCATTAGGGCACAATTTCGGGGCACATCGTGCTAGTTACATCAACATTGATTGCTACTGTTTAAGAGACGATTCATATAGGTACATAATGTAGTTCACAAGTAGTAAAGGGCTCAATGAAAGCAGCAGTGGCAGGTGAACGTGTCAATTGATACAGCGAGATAAACGAAAATACCTGGCTGTGTGTTCACGTGTCAGACTATTGTGCTGACTGCTGACATTAGCTAAGCCCTGAATTTATGGAAATAAATCGCCTTCACTGCAAAATCGTGCCTCCTTTCATATCATCGGATGTGCTCATCGGAAGTCTCTGTAATTCTTAAGCCCATTCGTAAATTTATTATTTGTTGTGATACCTTTTTGTGAGTATAGTGTTATATGGGGATTTGTAATCCTTTCGTTAGTTTGTAATTTTGCTTTGTACCTTAGATGGCAATGTGTATGCATTTGGGAGAAGAGGGTCGGTCCTATAGTTTCTATGTAAATAAGTAGATACCTAGCAATAAATTTGGATTAACCTGTTGTTTGATTAAATGAACAGACCTTACGTCATGAACGAAGTTGCAAATAGTAGAGGAGAGGGGGCACCTTAGAACCCTCTTTGCTTTCGAGTCTCATAAAATCCGATGCATTTGTATTTTTGGTCTGTATAGGGTGATGGCATGTGGGGTCGGCCGGCGCGCCATAAAATGATGCGTAATAGCAAATGCGTTAGTTAAATACACACAGAATTTTTTTCCCCAAAAGGCTAACGGTTTTCCTGTCTGTGATCAAAGTCAAGATGCCATGCAGCTGCTAGTTTCTCCTTGATTATTGTTAGTTTGATTCAAGTTCTTGGAAGTGGTAAATTTGTCATTTTCAGTTAAAAAAAAAATAGTGCAAGTGAATGTCAGAAACCCTCCATAAATAGTAAAATACTATCGGTAAGGGCATTTTATGATTTTATTTGAGTTGTCTACAGTTTCTTTTCATTTGTTTTTTGCCCGAAAGTGGAGAAAAAAATTATTTAAAATAAATACAGAGGGGGCCGACCTAAAGAGAAATTTTGTGCATGGTTCTTTTAGGCCCCCACCCGCCCGGCCGACTATAGAAGACAATGTTTTTTTTTGTTTATGCTTAAGTTAGTATGCAGATTGAAGGTTTACCTCATCCTACATTCATTTTTGACAAAACTTCCATGTTGATTTGCTTGGTTTCAGTAGTCGGCCCCCTGTTATCGCATTGAAAGAATGGGTGGCCGACTTCGGAAGACAGATATTGTTAAGTCGGCCGCTCATTTTTTATATTAAATTTTTGAAGTTTTTTATATTTAGAGTTACAAAACAGGTTTAAATTTGGAAATGAAGAAATTATTATTATTTATTTAAGCATTATAAAAAATGGAAAATTCAAAAGAAGGGGCTAAACGCGATTTCCATAAGTACCCGAAAGAAGCGCTTACAGAAGCATTAAAGAAGATTCGGGAGGAAAACTGGTCAATTAGGAAAGCCAGTAAAGAATTCGGAGTACCAAGGACAACAATACAAGACCGTATTCATGGCAGGGCTGCCGAAAAACCGAGGCAAATGGGGCCGGATACCGTGCTGACTGCTGAGTACGGCCGAAGAAATAAGTCTTGTAAATTGGCTAGTGAATTTGGCAAAATGTGGCTTTCCCCAAAAACCTAACGATAATGAATTGCCAGGTAAGGGTTGGTATTACGGCTTTCCCAAGCGCCATCCCGAAATGTCCCTCAGAACACCAGAGGGTCTATCAAAAGTCCGGGCAATCGTTACCGAGGAGTCAGTAAGGAAGTGGTTTGAAGATTTAAGGAATTATCTTCATGAAATAGATGCTCTAGATATTCTGGAAGACCCTTCCCTTCAATGGGGATGAAACATCGTTTTGCCTATCTCTGAAAACTGGTATTGTCTTAGCGCCAAAGGGTTGGAAAAACCTTTACAAAGTAAGCAACGGAAACGAAAAGGAAACAGTGACCGTTCTGTTTGTGTTCAGTGCTGATGGCAAGACTTTATCACCTCTGATCGTGTTTCCATACGTGCGTCCCCCGAAAGCGCTAATAAAAAGCATGCCCCAACATGGATTTTAGGTAGATCATAAAGTGGCTGGATGCGTTCTGAGACCTTTTATGAGTACGTGGCTAACAGTTTTAATGGGTGGCTAAGAGAAAACAACATCAAAAAGCCGGTTGTTTCTTGTCGATGGTCACAAATCACATCTCACCATGGAGCTGAGCGATTTTTGCCGGAATAATGGTATTATCTTGTATGCCCTTTTGCCAAACACGACACACATTACCCAGCCAGCCGATGTAGGCGCATTCAAAGGGCTTTAGCAGGAATATAAGACCACAGTTCACAAATTTCAAAGCATACCTGGCAATGCAGGGGAAGCCGTCACCAAAATAAACATTTGCGAAGTTCTGAAGCTAGTGTTGGAAGGCTTGGATAGAAGTGAAATAATCAAAAAACCTGATGCCATCGACTTCTCGAAATGCGTGCGAAACGTACTGGAGAAGCTGCACCTAAATACGGAAAATATAGTAGTCACAGCTCATAGTTTCGATGAAACGAAAAAAATTCTAGCTTTGGCAAAGGAAGGATTTCTTAAAAACAAGCATGACTATGAAGTTGTGATGAAGATAGTAGAAGAGATGGAGCGTAGTCACCTTAGTCAATCTGAGCCAAATGACAGCATGACGGCCATAGATGATACGACTGAGCTTCCTACGGATATTGCGACTTCCTTGCCATCTACATCAACACCATCGGGCCCATATGAGCTAAATGGAACCATTACCGACACCTATCTGATAGCCAGTACAGGAGAACTCCACTTGTTTTTTTTTCGTATAATAATGTCCGAAAGAGCCATTTCTTTTAATTTTCGAAGGAAATTATTGTGTTTTTCGTTTTTTTATAAGGTCAGGAAATGGCATACCTTGTGCAATTTATTTCAAATGATATTTAATGTAATAAACATTTCTTTTTTTAAATGAGTTTGTATTATTATTGTTTTTATAAATTAAAATATTCCTATGTATTAAAAATTAAAAAATAATCAGCTTTCCTAACTTGGTCAAAACATTGAAAATGCAGAAGTAAAAATGGGGGCCGACTACTGAGTACTTATGTGGCCGACTACTACAGTTAGGGGGGCTGACTACTGAAGAATGTTTTCATTTACATTTTTGTAAATAGTTTAAATTGGGTAGCAATTATACTTAAAAAAAAAACATAGAAATACCTAATTTACACATTTCAAATATTTACTTAAGCCAAATAGTCTATTCACTTTTGAATAACGGATTTTTAAAAGCAAGTCAAACCTAAAATTAAAGTTAAGGGGCCGACTACTGGTACCATCACCCTATGTGACATGTGTGTGTTTGTTTGCATGTACGGTACGTACTTACGTTAGTACGTTGGTGAACAAAATTTTTGTTCATGGTAGGTTCCTATCTCGCGTAAACAAAATAATATGGACTTCGTTCTGGTCCTGATCGACGCATAATATGAACTGAAAACAATTACACTGAATTCGGTCCAGCCGTTTTTATGTTTAAACAAGAAGATTAAAAAAATATGGATTTTAGAATTCCATTTAGTTGAATATATCAGATATTTTCATTGATTTTTTACCGTAAGAGCATTTATTAATTTTTTATAATACTAAAAAATATGAAAGCACAACAATAAAAAACTGATCTGGGTGCGACCCGCAAAGTCCGCACGACTAGCTTCCCAGTGGGAACAATATTTATTTTTTTTAATTAATTATTATTATTTATTTTACCTATTACTATTATTATTTTGATTATGGTTATTATTATCCGTAATAGAAGTTCTGGTAGAAGGCGGCACCCCCCTGCCTCGTCGTCCTATTCCATCTCCTCTGCCGCTTCCACCTCCTCTTCCACCTCCTCTTGCAACTCCTCTTCATCCTTTCATTTCTTTCCCTAGCTGTAATAATAATGATCATAATAATAATAATCATTATAATATTACTTATTTTTACCCACTTTCAAGGGGATCTTTTCGGAGGGAGGCTCCTCACAGGCCATTTCGACGTCATAACTAGCGAGCTCACTGTGGAGCATTCGCCTAGTCATGGCGTCGATCCTCCCTCCTTCTCTCCCATTTCCTTCCTCAACATCAAAATGATTTCTGAACGAAAAAACATACAATTATAAAAATGGATCCTCAAAGTAAGTTAATTTTTTGTTGTGCAGAAATAACAATTATCATAATCTATTGATAATTTTTATTTATGCATAAAACGGAATTCTATAAATATTAAATAAAAATGCCCAAAAAAATTAAACCTAAATAAAAAAATGAAAAAATAAAACCGAATACTTATTAATATTGAATGAAGTTAATGTGACTTATTAAATTCAAGTTATTTAATGTATTTTTCAGTCATGTTTATTTTCAAAAAGTAGATAAGTATCATTGAAACGAGTGATACTGACTTACATTTTCTACACATGACTAAAAAATACATTGAATAATTTAAATTTATTATCAATTCACATTAACGGCATTTAATATTAATAATACTCATTGAAAGTGATTGCATTATCACTATTTTTATTAAAAAAAAATAAGGCAAATATTTTTTACTTTTTAATTTCCTACATAACTACACCAAATTCCACGTGCTTGATTTATTATTCTAATGAACACATTAATATCATAATGCATCCAAATGCCATTTGGGTCAAAGTCCACTTAAGTATTTAATTGATTTAGCCATGACATCGTGGTAAATATTTATTCCGGGAATGATCGATTGAATCGACGCGCGCTATAGTACTAGCAAAAGAATTAGTTGGTGGAGCTACCTCGCGGCCAGTAAACGAACAACTTTCAATTACCGTAGATCGATTCAATCAATATGATTTAAGCGATTAGTGGGAGTTTTGAAATGTGGTTAACCATAAGATATATGGTTAAGAATAAATTATTTAATATTAAAAAATGCTCTTTAATATTGTTCATGGAAATTAAATGTTGTTAATAACAGCAAAGTGTGATATTAATACATGTTATGAACACGGAGACTTGTAAATTTACATGTATACGAAATAACGGAGCTGGTAAAAGCGATTCCAATTATCGAAGTGATTTATTCTGATTAAGCATTGCAATTATGAGTGTCGCTGAACTCAATTCTTTTATCAATGAATTGAATAAGGAAAGCAGCAAAAACATTTGAACTAAGAGGACAGATCGATGCCCTTTGTTTACTTGTCTTAAACTCTTTGGAATGTCATAAGAGTGACGTGATAGGAAAAATAGTTCCACGTCATCTAGTTTGTGTTCACACGTATTTTTTTTAATAATATTTTTTTATATACTCGCTACGACATTCATAAAAATGTTCCTTAAACATACCATTATAATATTAACAAAAAAAATCACTACGAAGGTATTTAGAATCCGCACGAATAAATAGTACAAATCATCAATTTCAAAATTCAGCTAGTTTGCCTTTATTTTAGTTATTTATTTACTAACAAAAAACGGCTGGACCGATTTCTATGGAACCTTAATCAGTTCTGAGTTACGTAATTGCGCTTCGAATAAACCCATGTCAGTCTCAGTATCTTCTTTGATTCTCGAGATAATCGTGGCGAAACATAATTCCGAATGCACATACGAACATACGAACATACGCACACACAGGCATCTCTATAAAAACGTTGGATTTGGATTCTGGTGACCTTGAAAAGTGGATAAAATGTCAAAATTCGCGATTCACAAAATCGGCCCCATTACAACAACTTCCACTGGGAAGTTTAAAATCAATATAAAAAAATAATTAGGAGAAGAACTAAATAATATTGATTTTATTCTGCTTTATTATTATTTATATTGTTTCAGCAAACCCGCTAAAAATGTGCATGTACATTTCCTTTTTCAAACCTATTCATCTTTTCACTCTTAATTTTTTTTACTAATTTGCATGTTTATAACACGCTGGGAAGTTGTCGTGTGGACTTAACTTGTTCAACACTTCTAAAAAGTAATATGGCCATATCTCTTCAACCAACTTACCGATTTTAATAAGATAAATTCGATTGCATAAATTAATTAATTACATATTAATGAAACATAAAATTATGGTGATAACAAAAAAACCGATTTATTTTGGTTCAACGAAATACGTTCAGAAACTTAAAATTAAAAAAAAAATGCATAGCTTTGTTTCTTTTTATATAAGTATACCTATAGTATGTATTTAATGACTAGGGGTCGCCCCATGGTCGAAATTCGACCAATTTATTCTATAAGCTGAAAAAAAAACAAAGTCGACTGTTATACATATTAATCGGAGAATGAAATTTTTCGAAATTGCATTCTCTGAATTCACATGATATAAAATTTCCCCAGCATTTTTAAGTAACTTCAAGCATTTTCAAGTAACTTCAAGCATGTCCCAGTAATTTCAAGTATGTTCAAACATTATCAAGTAACTTCAAGTTTTCAAACATTTTCAACATTTTCAAGTAACTTCAAGCATTTTCAAGTAACTTAAAGTAACTTCAAGCATTTTCTGGTAACTTCAAGTAACTTCAAGCATTTTCAAGCAACTTCAAGTATTTTCAACCATTTTCAAGTAACTTCAAGTAACTTTAAGCATTTTCAAGTACCTTCAAGCATTTTCAAGTAACTTCAAGCAAGTTCAAGTAACTTCGAGCATTTTCAAGTAACTTCAAGCATTTTCAAGTAACTTCATGATATAAAATTTTTCCGTTCCAATTGGCAGATTATTGCCTCACACAGCAATGTTATTGTTGTGGTTGTTGTTGTTGTTATTGTTGTTGTTGTTGTTGTTGTTGTTGTTGTTGTTGTTGTTGTTGTTGTTGTTGTTGTTGTTGTTGTTGTTGCTGATGTTGTTGGTGTTGTTGTTGTTGTTGTAATTTCATCCAATTCGCTTCATTTTAACTGCTGTAATTCATAATGTGTGTTATATTATGCGGATAATTTTTGTATTGTGCACTTCAATGTATTGCCCCCTAACCAAATATATATAGTGTTGGCATATCTATGTGACGTATAATAGCAAAAATGGGTGGAAACACGTTATATGCAACTCCGTATTAATATATAGATTTAGTATTTAGCAATTCAAGCAATTTTACATTTTGGTCGTTTATCCACTGTTTCACTACTTTATTTGTATGAATGCGAGAAACGTGGAAAAGCCTTTTGTAGTACAGTTTTGTATGCATTTGCGTTATTTTTTGATGATACAAACTGCAGCTCACAAGTCCCATAATATGATATTGCCCACACACCATTACGCCACCTGCACAGGTGTGGTGACGACTTAACACGCGTTTCTCCTTTCACAGGGCGTGAAAGTAGTAGTTGTAGCCGTCCGGTCCATCAGTCGGAAAATGCGACAGAGTGCCACTCATTTTTCCACGTCATATAGTCTCGAGCAAACCGAAGGCGTGCAGCTTTACGCACATCATTGAGAGGTGTTTTTTTTTTCTTTTAGCCTCTTCAAATGCTTGGCATTCCGAATAATCCGTTTAACAGTTGCCAGACTTCCATTAACTCCTCATTCTTCTCTGATTTTGGCAGCAGAACGTTGAGAATTTGAAGCAGTTGTGATAATAAGTCTTCTATCTGCTGTTGTTGTCGCGTATTGCATACCTCCTTTCATATTATTTCCATTACGGGATTGATTACGAATGAAATTACTAACAACGTTTAGGCTCCGACCAATTCTTAGCGATTTCGCGCTGTTTTAGTCCAGATTCCAAATACCCCTTTATTTGACCTTTTTCAAAATCGTCCAGTTGCTTCCCACGACCCATTTTACTAAAAAACAGCGCAAGTTACTTTCAATTAAAAAAAATGTACGTCGATGCGTTATCGCTAAAGATCACAAACTGAAGTCATTGCCCTTGAACCTAATCTGATGAGCCAAAAAAATGCAGTGCTTTTGGGGAATGTAATGAGAAAACAAAATTCTTAATTACCGTTTCACAAATCGTTTTATTTTTATCTTCTACATTATGTTATGTGCAAATAAATGAAGGTTCAAAGCATCCAAAAAAAGTAAATATATATCCAATAGACTGAGAGAGAAGTCACATTACAGAACTGAACCTATTCAGTTGAGCGGAAGTGTAGGTTTCAAACTATGAGTCAAAATTATAATACCCTTAGAATAAGATGTAATGAGCAAAAATAATGAAAGAGTGAAAAACATTAATAGGAAGTACGTCTAAATGCAGCAAAATTTCAAAGAAACACAAGGAAAGGACAGTCCACTAGGCTGTTGGATACCATATCCATATTCCTGTTCCCCAAAGTGGGTGTAGTATTGAGTTAAGATAATCTGTCAATTTCGATTTATTTTTTATTTTTAACAGTTGTGGGCGCTATGGGGCAGAGGTTAAAGTGTTGGACTACTAATCGAAAGGTCTCAGAGTCGAATCTCGCCGGGGCCAAGAAACACCTAAAAGTTTGTTCCACTGCCCCACCTCTTGCGAACGCCTGACACACATACAAGAGTATCAACTGTCATAAGAAGCTTCTTAAAATTTGACGTTCGGATTCGACTTAAAATTGTTGGTCCTTCCAGTACAAAAGCAAGGAAATGGTTGGAGGAGTTAGGTTTAAGGCCCTGTGTCTGCCGTTAATGCCTAATATTTTATTAGTTTTAATAGTGCGTGAAGGTTTCTGGCTTAGTACCATCAACGTGCAATATACCATATACAATCAGCATACAATGGGTGACTCGCGAGTAAGAAGAAGACTTCTAAGATAAATGTTAAAGAAAATGTTTTTATAGTCCATTATAACAATTCGGTTAACGACAAATTAATAAAAAAGAAAACACTCAAAAACCTAAGTAATAAATTAAAACCATTGAGCGACAATGCAACAAATATTAAACAATGTCAAATTTATAAATTTTAGTAATGTACAATAGGTGGCCCGCGAGTCTTGTCGGATAATTGCTCGACTTCGTTGCATTCGCCCGTCGTTCATCCGTTTGCTTTAAGACTTTGTACAGTTGTTAGTTGGCATTTGCGCGAAAAGTTTCTGACATTGTGCACCAATATATAGTAAGTGGCGCTCTAGTATGAAGAACACTTCAAATATAAATGTAAAAGTTATACTTTTGCTGTTTGTGAAGATGAACGTTGCAAAGAATATCAATTAATGAATAATGCTTTTTTCGTTAACAAGAATATGTCTATACTGTGTCCAAGAAAAATTGTCAGTACAGGCAAGATAGGATGTTTGTCTCTCAGTCTGGTTGCAATGACTTACATAAATCGGTCCCTCTTTAAAGCTCTCACAAGGTTGTATGATAATTCGCTATAACTCAGAGAGCAATTCTATTAGGGTTACCATCTTCCAATTTAAAATAAAAATATTGCGGAACGAAATAAATTCCGTTTATCTTTGTCCTTTTCTGGTAAGATAATAATAGGAGCGTTTTTTTTATCTGCAGTAGACCAACAAAATATATAAATTTCGTAACACAAAAAAAAAAATCAACGAAAAAACGAAAAATATATCACTATAATCCAATATATATATATATTAATACGGAGTTGCCTATAACGTGTTTCCCCCCTTTTTTGCTATTATACGTCACATAGATATGCCAACACTATATATATTTGGGTAGGGGGCAATGCATATAATGTTAAAAATGTTAAAATGAAGCGAATTGGATGAAATTACAACAACAACAACATTGCTGTGTGGTTACTTGATAATGCTTGAACATACCCGAATTTACTTGGACATGCTTGAAGTTACTTGATAATGCTTAAATTTACTTGAAGATGCCGGAAAAAATTTATATCATGTGAAATCAGAGAATGCAATGTCGAAAAATTTCATTTTCGGATTACATAGATATAACAGTCGACTTTGTTTTTTTTTGAACTTATAGAATAAATTGGTCGAATTTCGACCATGAGGCGACCCCTAGTTCATTATAAATATTGTAAAACATAAAATACTAATTTCTAATATCACAACTCAACTAATCCGATGAGTAATTAAGTCTTTAGTAAGTCTCTTACTTCAGCCATTTTAAATGACTTGTTTTGGCTTGCTACAACCCCTTTCACTTGAGCCCAAACCAATTCTATTGGATTAAGGTCACAGTGATAAGGCGTCAAGCGAAGCACTTTATGTCCCGCATTTTGAGAAATTTCATCCGCGACTTATGTTTCATACTTGGCTTTGTAACGTTTCACGATTTCAAGCAACTCTGCTTTAACCATATCATCCTCGAAACTTATCGCATTAGACCTCAACCACTTTTTATACCCTATTCTAGGGGTATATTAATTTTGACGCATAGTTTGTAACATACCTTAATATTGCCCGTAGACCCCTAAAAGTTACTATATTTATGATCAGCATCGATAGTAATGTCGATCTAGCCATGTCCGTCCGTCCGTCCGTCCGTCCGTCCGTCGGCAAAAATTAGGCCTTTAAACTGGACCTAGAGAGCTGAAATTTTAACCATATACTCTCTAGGGTCCCGAAATAATCAAGTTTAAGAATTTTTGAAATCCGCCCACAGACACGCCCACAAACTCAAAAAAACAAAATTTTGGAAAAAATCGAATTTTGAGCTAGAGAGCTGAAATTTTTTATATATGATCTATGGCCCATAAAACTGATTGGGACATAAAATTTTCAAAATCCGCCCACTGACACGCCCACAATTAAATAAAACAAATTTTGGGAAAAATTGAATTTTGAGCTAGAAAGCTGAAATTTTTTATATATGATCTTTGGCCCATAAAACTGCTTGGGACATAAAATTTTCAAAATCCGCCCACTGACACGCCCACAATTAAATAAAATATTTTTTTTGAAAAACCAAAATTTGAGCTAGGGAGCTGAAATTTTTAATATATACTCTCTAGGGGCCCTTTATGCTCATGTGTAAATATTTTCAAAATCCGCCTACTGACACGCCCACAATTATTTATTTTTTATTTTTGAAAGTCCAAAGTTTGAGCTAGGGAGCTGAAATTTATAGTATATACTCTCTAGGTGCCCTTTATGCTCATACTTAAATTTTTTTAAAATCCGCCTACTGACACGCCCACAATTAAATAAAACAATTTTATTGAAAAACCAAAGTTTGAGCTAGGGAGCGTTTTTATTTACAAAAGCTTAGTTTTTTCGATAAAATCCTTTAAATTTTTGTCACGCCCACTTATGAGATATAGGAATAAGAATAGGGTATCCAACAGTTCGCCCAAGCGGACTGTAGCCCGCCCCTATGTTTTATTTCATCTTTTCTCGTGGAAGTGGATGGTGCTTTCTGGAATGATAGGAAGCATTGTCCAAAACTATGACGGAGTTGGGTTCCAGGCGTATTAAAATATCTTTAAACCATTTCTCGTACACACCAGCTTTTATGTCCCCGTGGTAGTCTCTGGTTTTTCCCGAAATAAAGCATAAAAGTCCTCCATCGACGAAACCTGTAGAACTTCCAATATGGGTTATAATTCGTCGCCTCAGTGACACAAAAACGTATGTCAATATTTGCTAGTTTCCAGGAGAGACGATTTTGTGATTTTTTATACCCTATTCTAAGGGTATATTAATTTTGACGCATAGTTTGTAACATACCTTAATATTGCCCATAGACCCCTAAAATTTACTATATTTATGATCAGCATCGATACTAATGTCAATCTAGCCATGTCCGTCCGTCCGTCCGTCCGTCGGCAAAAATTAGGCCTTTAAACTGGACCTAGAGAGCTGAAATTTTAACCATATACTCTCTAGGGCCCCGAAATAATCAAGTTTACGAATTTTTGAAATCCGCCCACAGACACGCCCACAAACTCAAAAAAACAAAATTTTGGAAAAAATCGAATTTTGAGCTAGAAAGCTGAAATTTTTTATATATGAAATATGACTCCTAAAACTGCTCGGGATCAAAATTTTTCAAAATCCGCCTGTTGAAACGCCCACAAATAAATAAAACAATTTTTTTGAAAATCCAAAGTTTGAGCTAGGGAGCTGAAATTTATAATATATACTCTCTATGGGCCCTTTATGCTCATGTGTAAATATTTTCAAAATCCGCCCACTGACACGCCCACAATTATTTTTTTTTTTTTTGAAAATTCAAAGTTTGAGCTAGGGAGCTGAAATTTATAATATATACTCTCTAGGGGCCCTTTATGCTCATGTGTTATTTTTTTTTAAATCCGCCTATTGACACGCCCACAATTAAATTAAACAATTTTATTGAAACATCCAAGTTTGAGCTAGGGAGCGTTTTTTTTGATAAAATCCTTTAAATGTTATATAAAAAAATATGTATGTAGGGCGTTCTTAACAATTCAACCATACTTAGACTTTTGTCACGCCCACTTCTGAGGGATAGGAATAAGAATTGGGTATGCAACAGTTCGCCCAAGCGGACTGTAGCCCGTCCCTATGTTTTTTACTATTTTTTTCGAAAAAATGTTTGATACGGCAAGTTCTAACTTCTAAACTACTTCACCTAGAGGTACAATTTTTGCCACAATATATAGAATGATATATGAAGAAAGGTGTCATACCCTACCTACCCAGTCCAAAATCGTAAAAATGTAGTTACGTTCTTGTGTCACTAGGACGACGAATTAATCTCTTTCATTTTCCAGATGGTGATCGCAGTCCTGTTGACAATCCTTCATTAAACGCCTGTCGTGGTGTTGCAATAGTTGGGTCTATCCAAATTTTTCCTCGCGTGTGGCCCTCGTTGAGCCAGGTCACATCGGCAAAATAAATTTTTCTTTTCTCTTCTCTAATTTTTTTACTTCGCGTAAATATCCTCTTCTCCAAGAAATAATGTCACTTCTTTCCAACAACAAATTCTTTCGCTGACGTTTGACGAATTTAAGTCCGAGATCTTTTTGTAATATTTTATGCAAAGATGATCTGCTTATTTTTGTTATATTTGCATTTTTTTGTACTTCCAATAAAATCATGTCAAGCGTTGGAAGGTCATTATCCATAAAAAACTGATGGACTATCTGCCTAATGGCACATTTTGCAAAATCATCGACTTTGCTCTTGATACAGGATTTAACGTTCTTCTTTGGTGGTGAATTGGGGCCTTTGCTTGCTTTTTTCCTTAAAAGTCTGTACACAGTTCGTTCCGTAACAGAAAAAATATTAGCTGCATTTCCTACGGCTTCCGATTTACTTTTAAAAAGGCCATAGAATTTTGCATTTGCATCAACAATTTGTGTGTTTCTTTTCTACACTTAGATCCTTTGAAGACTTTGTAGCCATGTTTCTCTTTATTCATATAAACAATAAAGTAAACCAATTGCTTAGATGCACTATCAGCGATTTAGATAACAACCATTGTTTCCGCCTTATAAACACAGTCAGGCGATTAGAATACAAAATTATATAACCCGACGCAATGTCATATACCTAAACAGATGGTTAAAAAACTGCACTTGTGCAGCTGTACATAATAAATACAATCAAATTTAAGCCGAATGGCAACACCCCACATAATAATTCGTTCTCAAAAGCACCAAAACCGAAAGTTCTTAGACGAAATCCATAGAAAAACCCTTAATGATAAGCTTCATTGTAGAGGTGGTAATACTCTTCTGATGTGCTTCAGTCACACACACTGCTTATTTTGGTGGATGATAATAGCAAGTGAACACAAGACGATCATGCTCATTTCCATTTGGAGATTGGTTGGTGGGTTGTATGCGAATTTTAGGAAAATTACAACAACAATTCCTTGGTATGACAGTGGTTTGGTTTTTTATTTCAGTGGCAATTCTTGCGTTTGAATGCCGTGGGAGTATCTACAGGCATCCCTCGTAGAAAAAAAGCTCCTCCATAAGGCCTGTACTGACAATTTTTGTTGGATGAGGTATACTATTTATTTTGCATGTTATTGTGTTTGCTTTGTTCGGGTGAGCCAAAAGTGACTTCCTAATTTGAAAAAAATCATACCTAACTCTTTTGTTTTTTTCTTTTTTAAGGTAGGTAGATACTTATAAAACAAACTTGGAAGATTTACTAATATGAAGTATAGCGCTTTAGAGTAAACCAACGACCAAACCACGTCGAGTGTGTGTCGGCTTTTGCCGATAGCCACCTAAACCTAACCTAACCTAACCTAGAGAGGACCAAACTAATTGAATTTTATTTTGAAAATAATCACTCGCTTATTTTAACCCAAAAAGCTTATCGGCGTCATTTTAATGATCGAAATCCACGCTCTGCGCGCATGATTAAGGCACTGTTGGCACGATTTCGTCAACAAGGAACTGTTTTCCTCGAATCCGGAGCGAATGTGGAACGCATTCTTGCAAGTGTTGTGGAGAGTCCAGAAACATCGACACGAAGGCGCTTTGGTCAACTCGGTGTGTCCCGCAGTTCATTGCGAAGAGTTCTAAGAACCAAATTGCAGCTGTTTTCATACAAAATCCAATTTGGCAAGAATTAAAGCCAGGAGATCCTCAAAAACGTATTGTTTACGCAGTTCGCTTACAAGAAATGCCAAGGCAGCAAATTGATTTTATTCATCTCCTCATAATGAGTGATGAAGCTCATTTCCACTTAAATGGATTCATTACTTAACAAAATTGCGGTATATGAGGTAATGAGAACGCAAGGTCGATCCATTCGCGGGAATTGCATTCACTTAAGTGCACTGTCTGGTGTGGTGTAACTTCAGAAAACATTATTGGGCTATTCTTCTTTGAAGACGGTGCCGCTAATACTGCAACCATAAATGGTGAAAGGTATCGGGCTATGATGGAACATTTTTTGAGGCCAGCGATTGCTGATGTGGTTTCAGCAGGATGCAGCTACTGCACACACTGCTCGCGCCACAATGGCGCTACTAAGGGAAATTTTCGGCGACCGAATAATTTCCAAAAATTCAGGATTTAATTGGCCTTCACGTTCTCCGAATTTGACGGTACCAGACTTTTTTCTGTGGGATTACTTGAAGGATAAAGGGTACGTAAATAAACCCACCACTATCCCGCAGCTGAAGGAAAACATTCGTGCTAAAATGCATTCGCTGAGCCCCGATGTCCTACGAAGTGTTATGGAAAACGCTCTAGAAAGAGCGCGTCTCTGTGAGCTTGAAGCTGATGCTCATCTGAGGGACATTATATTCCATACTTAGCCGAAAAAAATCTCCGTAAATCATACTTTGTGATTGTAAAATAAATTATTAATAAAAAAATAAATCTATAAAAGTTATTATCACATTAAATTAGGAAGTCACTTTTGACCCACTTTGTATACCTATGAGTACCTAATTCAAACAAATTACAAATCAATTTAAGGAGGCATTGCAACGCATGAGGGACATTAGCTAATATTGAATAAAAAAAAGGCAAAAACAAACTCAAGGAATCAAATATGAGTAACAGGAACCCTAGGATTATGAGTTTTAAAAAAAGATTCAAGTCGCGACACCCATCACAATTCCCAATTTAATATTAGGCATGAACGGCCCAAAATCTAACTCCTCCAACCACTTTCTTGTGCGAAGTGGATGTGACCTTAAACTTTAAGCCGAATCTGAACGGCAAATTTGAGAAGCTTCTCATGACAATCGATACTCTTGGATGTTTGACGGACGTTCGCCAGAGGTGGGGCAGTGGAAAAAAACTCTACATGTTACTTGGCCCCGATTTTACCGACTGGGCTTCATACAAAGCATCTCTCAATGCTTACAAAAAGGAACTGAGGAAAGCCAAACGCTCGTCTTGGAGACTCTTCTGTGGAAAAATAGAGGAATCTTCGGACGCATCTAGGCTAAGAAAAATCCTCTCAACCAACCCAGGTATGCCCAGCTTTTTAAAAAAGGCGGACGGCTCCTGGACCACTTCCAGCGAAGAATCGCTCAATCTACTACTGGATACACATTTCCCAGGTAGCTCCCACGTTACTAGCAATATAAACCTGTCTAGGTCAATTGCACGTACGACTAACTTTAAAGGTCTGATTACTAGGGACAAACTGCTCTGGGCGATACACAGCTTCAAACCATACAAATCCGCGGGGCCAGATGGCATAATACCAGCTGAAATTCAAAACACCTCGGATATCATCTCGCCTTTGCTTGAGATAATCCTGAAAAGCTGTGTAAAAATGGCATACATTCCGCTGTTATGGAGAGAAGTAAAGGTCGTATTCATACCCAAAGCCGGTAAATGTTCCCATGTAAATCCTAAGGATCTCAGACCCATAAGCCTATCGTCATTCCTTCTAAAAACATTAGAAAGGTTAATTGATATCCATCTACGTACTAACATAGATACAAGACTTTTGTCTACGGCTCAACATGCATATTGCAAAGGCAAATCTGTTGAAACAGCCTTACATACGTTAGTACGCTCAATCGAATACTCCCTTCACCATAAGGAGTACACTATGGTTGCATTCCTGGATATTGAGGGTGCTTTTAATAACGTCAATACATCCGCGATCGCAAATGCACTGTCAGATCTAAAGGTGGATGACTCACTTGGTGAGCTTATTAATCTACTTCTCACAAGTCGGATTATAAACTCGAAACTGGGTATGACATCGGCCAGAAGATCTGTCAGTAGAGGTACGCCACAAGGTGGAGTCCTATCTCCCCTCCTTTGGAACTTAGTGGTGAACAAGCTGCTGATGTGCCTAGAAAAGGAGGGTTGCAGGGTGATTGCCTATGCAGATGACGTTGCAATTGCCGCCTCAGGGAAGCACCTAAACACCTTGAAAGAACTTCTCCAAAACGCTCTTAATAAGCTAACTACATGGGCAGATCGTTGTGGGTTGGGTGTTAACCCCCACAAAACCGAACTTGTTCTATTCACTAGGAAACATAAAGTTCCATACATTGATCCCCCCTCTATCAGGGGCACAAGTCTAGTCTTTTCAGACGAGGCAAAATACTTGGGTCTCATTCTGGATAGAAAGCTTAGCTGGAAACCTAACATTCAGGAAAGAGTTCGTAAAGCTACAATAGCACTCTTCTCCTGCAAAAAAGCTATTGGTAACAAATGGGGGCTCCAACCCCGCATTACCAACTGGCTATACATCTCGGTAATTAGACCGATACTTATGTACGGGGTGGTTGTTTGGTGGACTGCCCTTGATAAAGCGATAAATCGCGATAAGCTAGGCAAAGTCCAACGTACAGCTTGTCTCTGCATGAGTGGTGCACTGCGCACCACCCCCTCTGCTGCAATGGACATTCTGTTTCACCTGACACCCCTGGACATCTTTAGCAAGCAAGTGGCTGCTAGTGCGGCTATCCGCCTCAAAACAACGTTTCAATGGTCCGAGAATGAAATCGGCCACGCCTCTATTCTGAAAAAATTTAGAATCCTCCCCAGTAACATAGATTACATCACCCCTCAGACCCTTTTTGACAAAAACTTCAAGGTCAAGATCCCTCCCAGAACATTCTGGGAAGGGCCACCCGTCGAAAATAAATCGATCCATTTTTATACTGATGGATCCAAAACCGACGAGGGGGTAGGAGGTGGTGTGTTCTCTGACAGGCTGAATCTCAGCCTCTCCTTTCGACTCCCTGATCACTGCAGTGTGTTCCAGGCAGAAATCTTGGCTATTAAAGAAGTCCTGTCGTGGCTGAAGAAGAACGTGATATCCGTTACGGATATCTGGATCTTCTCAGATAGTCAAGCTGCATTAAAATCCCTGGATTCTGGGTCCACAAACTCTATCGTAGTCCGTGACTGTCGGTCATCTCTAGTGGAGATGGCGAAGCATTTTAACATCCACCTATGCTGGGTGCCAGGACATACAGACATTCCAGGGAACTGTAGGGCGGATGAACTCGCCAGAAAAGGAACCACACTGCCCCTTTTACCTGATAAAGGTTCACTAGGCATCCCAATCGCTACATGCAAACTCATGTTTATGAGACAGACCATTGAGAACTGTAACCTTAGGTGGACAAGCGGCAACACTTGTCTAGCGACAAAGCAGATTTGGCCAAAGCTGGATCTGAAACGCTCTAAGTGTTTGATTTCTCTAAACAGACTTCACATTGGTGCTATAATTGGTGTGATCACCGGACACTGTCTCATAGGCAGACATGCAACAAGGCTTGGCGTCCATGCAAATGACTTCTGCAGAAGCTGTATGGACGAGGAGGAGGAGGAGACGGTTCTCCACCTTCTCTGCACGTGCCCTGCTCTTTCTCAAAGACGTAAACTCCATTTAGGATCCTTCTTTTACAATGATCTTAACGATCTCATTAACACCGACATAAAAAGTCTGTCAAGCTTCATCAGAAGCTCCAAATGGTTCAACGAGTAGGAGGATGATACATCCGTGTGGCATCACAATGGGCCTGTCACTGGCCTAAGTGTGTCGGTCTCGGCCGACAGCCACTACAACCTAACCTAACCTACTTGGCCCCGGCGGGAATTGAAACTGGGACCTTTCGATTAGTAGTCCGACACACTAACCATGGAGCCACTACGCCCGATCCCAATTTAATACTACTTTAAATAAACAAATCGGGTATATTGAATATGATTTCTAAACAAATCGCCATTTCTTAAAAAAAGAAAACATGTGATAGCTACATATAAGCCAAATGTATAACTAACCATTTGTCCATATTCTCCCTCTCATTGAAGTGCTAAAGAGTTTCAAACAAACAGACTCGTTTATGAGCCCATAACTTCTCTTTAGATCTTAAAAGCAATTGGTACCCTACTGCTATTTTGAGACTACGGCTGGGGCACACACTCCTCAATAACCCAGCAGCAATGTGAGGCGTATATCTTCTAAGCACCTGCCAAACTTCCAACCAACTTCCAACAACATAAGTCAAACTCATCAAAAATCAAAAATTAGAAGACTGCACCGAATATCATTTATCAAAAGAACAAAATTATTTTCATAACTATAACGGCTTTCTGGCGAACGAAATCAATCGCGATTGGCAACGGTGCAGTGATAGTGTATTCACTTGCTGATCAAAAAGTTTCGCGCTCAAGCCCCCGGTCATGTGTATGAAGCGAAAATCCGGAAAATAAAATTCAATAGAGGTGTAGCTAGCGTATACTTGCTCATAATGTGCAGTGTGCAGTTACATTATTGTATAAGTTTCTGCTGATTAAACTTGAATACGAAAACTTCAACATTATGCTCATTAACTTTAACTTAGACGCCACCCGTGAACAACAAAAAATTCTAACCAACCAATGTTTGCTATTATTCTACTTCTTCCTGGTTCTAGCATCTAAAAGTAGGCAATGAAATACGCCCACAATGGCATTGCATTTATGGGTGCTGAATTGAAAAATGCCAGCGCTATATATAAGAGTACTGTGTCAATAACAGGAAAAGAAACACGGAAAGCTGTGTCTCTCGATACTTTCCTGGTGCATTTATACTGCGTCCTGTTTGAGTGTGAGTGTGTTATTTTTAACTTCCTCGTATACAGTTGTATACTAAACAGAAAGATATAGGAAGCGTGCTTAATTTTCGAACTCAAACTGAGTATGCGGTATGATATTACGACTATAGGTAATCTAAAAAAGCTTGCCCTGTATACCGTCCCTCTGTCTGTCTGTCCGTGTGAAGCAGAGGACTCAGCCACAACAGGTAAACGGATTTACTTCAAACTTCGTATTTGGAGTTTGCAGGCTTATTTCTCGTGGCCATTATTTGTTTAGCCCATCATTTTTAATAACGGTAGGCGTACCGTACAAAGGTAAAGGTAGAGGTACCAATGTGGACAACTGCCTTGTCTGGGTGGAGCTCTGCACTGTCTCTGTAGGTGCCCTATTTTGTTGCAGTTCCAGCAGCGCATTCGACCTCTGATGTCTCTGTTCCGGTTTACGATGTCTGCTCTTTGACATGAGCATTCAGCGGCTGTCATTTCCCTTACGCGGTGGAACACATGCGCTGCCTGATCAGCAGCTTGCATTGTCAAGGCAAATGCTAGGGCCTCAGCGAGGGTTCTCTTTCCAGCCATTCTAACGGCCATTTTCAGTTGTCTATCTCCAATGGCTTGGATGAACGCCTCCACAGCCATGTCATTGATGAGAACCATAACAGCATTAGGGTATGCCAACTGCGCCAGACGTGCGATATCTGCTTGCAGCTGTTGGAGTGTTTCTCCCCTCTCCTGGACTCTACTGCATAGCTATACCCTGTACACTTGCTGCATATGCTCATCACCGAAGCGCTTCTCTATAGCCTTGACCAGGGCGTCGTAGTTGTGTTGCTTCTCTTCTGAGACGGATTGGAGTAACTCCGCAGCTGTACCTCTTAGTGCGAGCGTTAGCGCAATCGACTTTTCCTCGTTGTCCAGCATGCTACGAGCACATTGCAGCTGCTTCAAACTGTTTCTTATAAATTGGCCATGATGTGTGACGGTTACCACCCCTTGCCACAGCCGAGGAAAACGGCTTGACCCCCACGAAATGGAGGTCGTCGCTTTCAAAATTCTTTAGCTCTCTTTCAAGCTCCTCCGTTTTAATTGAGGGATCGATTCCCTTCAGTACCACGGTTTTTAACTTTTGCTGCCTTGGGGTGTACGTGAAGTACTCGGTTTTCACCTCTCCCAAAGCGGCGCGCACCCTCTGGTACTCCTCTATTTTTTCACATATAATTATGTGATTGTTAGCAGAAAGCCTTTTCACATGGAAATTTTTTGTTATTAATTTACAAATCCTAATACTATCTACAATGTCGAAATTACTCACGTTAATGGGTGGTATTTTGTCCTTCCGTGACTGTTTAGATTGTTGTTGTTGTTGTTGTTGTTGTTGTTGTTGTTGTTGGTGTTGTTGTTGATGTTGTTGGTGTTGATGTTGTTGGTGTTGTTGTTGTTGATGTTGCCGTTGTTGTTGTTTCACCTCCAGTTGTTGTTGCACTTGCTGCTTGAGCACAGCTTGTTGTTGCTGTTGCTGCAGCTTCTTTCTGCGCAACTGGTCGCGCTTCTCCAGCAGCTCTTTTATGAGCTTGTCCAGCTGCGCCTCCTCATCATCCTCTTTTTCGTCGTCCATTTGTACGACTTCCTCGTCATCGACCGGTAAGTCCTTGAAGGAGTTTCCCTCTCCGACGTACCGGCCCTCTCCTCCATCATACTCATAAGAGCTGGAGTGTGCTCCGTCATCATCGGATGCAGCCACCGATGATGCCACACTATGGCCTGCCAAGTTTAACCTTCTTTTGGCTGAAAGGTTCGGCTTCGGATTTAACTTCCGCCGGCGTTTTTCCACTGTCCTATACTCCTCGCTTACAGTTACTGCTGGCGTTGTAGCGAGAGCTTTTATTGTTGGCGTTGTTGTTGTTGCTGTTGTTGTTGTTGATGTTTTTGTTGCTGGTAGCCAACACACTAACCTCTACACCGTCGCCACCCACGCCTGTACTTACTTGTTCTTCTGCTACGTCGAACAAAACGGACTTGGGGTTTTCTCCTTCGTTTTCAACAGCTTCCTGCAGTCGAAGCACCAGATCACTTTTTCCTCCAGCTGTGGAGAGATTCCACTTTTCTAGTTCAGCTTTTAACTGCGGTATACTGAGCTGTAGTAATTTCAATGTGCCCCATTTTTTTTTTTTTTTTTTTTAACTAATTCACTTCACTTTAATTTGACACTGAATACGTGTTATCCCACTTCTGACACCAATGTTACATCTAGGCTAGGATTCGAAAAGATAAAACGTAATTCTATTTAATTAAACTTTATTTAATTCTCTTTCTCTTGTTTACTATTCTAATAATTCACTTATTCACAAAAATTGACTTTCACAATTAATACTAATAACGGTACTTCAGTAAAACGTTCATTTTTCAAAAATGAGTCAAGTTATTTCAATAAAAACTTGCACCAACTGAAACCGGCATTTTGAACAAATTTGTATATTAAAAATTTTAAAATATTTTTTATAATTTTTTTATTTATAGAAAAGTTTTTTGAATTTTTGAAAATTTTACTTTTCTCAAAAACGAGTGTACAAATTTTGATTAATTTCAGTATTTTAAATACTTGGATAGTGTGTGTCAGAAGAATTTATACTCAGTCTTGCCAAAAGACTCGATTAACGGCACTTTAGAGAAACAACAATATTTTAAATACGCGTGAACAGATTTAAAAGAAATTCAACAAGTTTCCTGATATTAATATTGAAAAGAAATATTTTTTATACTTATACAAGTCTTATAGCAGTTGCTTTAATTTGGAAAACATCACTTTTATAAAATGATTTTGATTTTTTTTTGGGTTTTCAATACTTGGAGTAAATGAAAGGATTTTGGCAAAATACTCAAATAACTGCCCATTAGAAAAACGGCTATAGTTATTTCACAAACCGTTGAAGTAATTACGATTCAAACGATTTTTTATTTATAAAGTTTTAATTATTCATATAACAGCTTCTTAAATTTTCAAAAAATTAACTTCTCTCAAAAACAGCTCTGCCGATTTTTATCTTCGTTGGTATTTTAAATATTTGGAGTGAAGTTTAGTAATAAAAAAATAAATAAATATTAGGCATTAACGGCCCACAGACGGCCTAAAACCTAGCTTCTCCAACCACTTTCTTTTGCGAAGTGGAAGGGACCTACAATTTTATGCCGGATTAGAATGGCAAATTCTCATGGCAATTGATACTGTTGGATGTTTGTCAGACGTTCGCAAGAAATGGGGCAGGGGAAAAAAATTCAACGTGTTACTTGGCCCCGGCGGGAATTGAACCGGGGACCTTTCGATTAGTAGTCCGACACACTAACCATTGAGCCACTGCGGCCGACAAAATTTAGTAATGTGAAAATAAAAATACTTTTTATTAAAAAAAAAAAATATAGATGTCTGCATATTATAATCATTGTACTGTGAGGTGCTTTTTATCTTAGGCAGGGGTATGCTCGTCGGCGCCTGGGTTGACCCGAAGAAATACTTAAACTTCGGGGCGGAGTACAATATTTCCGTTGTTTTAAATTCACAAATACATTTTCTACAACGATTGTTCTTACTTATACTAATTACCTTAAGGCTACCTTAACATTGGTTTTACTTAATAGGGAAACGGGGAACTAATGTCTGTGGTATACGCGGGTCGTCAGGACGACGCGACAGTCGAACAAACGTAACACGATTCTTACTTCGGACAGAGCCAATAAAACAATCGCGTCCTGGTATTCCGGCGGTGGTTCGGACAAAGTTAAAAAATCCAACTCCGGCGGTTTGGACAGAGTCAACAAAACCAGCTCCTCCTGGTACTCAGGCGGCGATTCGGACAAAGTCTATAAATCCAACTCCGTAACGGCGATTCCGACAAAGTCAACAAAGCCAACTCCTCCTGTTATTCAGACAGCGGTTCGAACTAAGTTTACAAATCCAACTACTTAGAAGCAGTTCGGACAGAGTCACAAAGCCAACTCCTCCTGGTATTCAGGCGGCGGTTTTAACATGGTCTACAAATCTAACTCCATAAGAGTAGGGTGGGCGGATCGGACCAAAGTCAAAGGCTTCATATTCCTTTCGTATTCTTACCGACGGACAAAGTCAACTTCTCCTGGTATTCAAGTGGCGGTTCAAATAACGCCTACAAGTCTATCCCTGTTAAAAGCACGGTCGGCGAATTGAATACGGATTACGACACCCACTTCTGCGAATCATATACCGGGAAAAATATTGTGGGCACTGGCCATGTCTTTCGATTGCCCGGAAGTTTTTTTGCAGCCTTAATTGATCGTGGTATTCCTAAAATCAACGAGTTACGAAACTCCTTAATCGGATTTCTGGTCTTCAACTAGTTGCTGTCGGATGATGCTGCGGTGGTTATGGTTTGTCAGTGCTGTGCTGATGTGAACTGTCAGTGGTGGCGGTCATGGGTTGTATGATGATTTCGTCAGTGGATTAGATCAGGGGCCTACTTTTGTAAACTTCCGCTGGTCTCGTTACAGTACATTGTTACGGTTCTTTTTTCTTGATGTTAGTATAGAAAATGGCCAATGAGAAAATATGATTCGCAACCAATTCTTATATAGGGTGTTTTTTATGGAGGTATAAAACTTGTTTTTTTTTATTGAAACTACTATAACTAATAACAAAAAATTAATTGTTTACCCGCAAAGCGAAAGGCTTATCTGCAGGTTAATATATACATGTTTAAATTTTGTTATATTATTGGAAAGTTCCGAAGTTATGTTAATTAGAAAATTGATTTTCATATTAAATACAAAGAGAGTTATGATGAGAACATTTTGTTTCAAAAAAGTTTAGTTAACCGAGTTTACACTTAAGAAATGCAGTTTGTTAGTTTAAGTTTTTTGCGTTTTTTTTTTAAATTAAAGATGTTTTTTAAAGTATCTGGTGTTGAGTTGAATAAGGTTGGAATCGCATGCGCTAGCTGTCTTCTTCCGTAGTTGTTGTTAATTGCTGGGGTTTCTAGCAGTTGTTGGGATCTTCTTCTAGTGTTCTGGTTGTGGCTTATAGGTTTACGGAATCTATTGTCATCATAATATTCGATTAGAGTTGTCATCTTAAAAATACTATTGACATCTAGAAATCTGAAAATATTGTAGTCATCATTTATTATTTTTACTAAACGTCCTTGAAGATTTAAAATAGTATCGAGGTGAGTTTTTGAGGCATTTCTCTAAGCTAAGATCCGATAGGGATAACTGTCAAACTAGCTGTCATACTAATAAAGTGTATTGACTTTTTTTTCATCAAATTACCATGGAAAGACTTACACAAAAACAACGTTTACTAATCGTGGAAATTTATTTCCAAAATTCGCGCTCTGTTCGCCAAACTTAATAAACAGCGCTTGCAACAATGACTTTGTTGAGCCAATCGTTTGGTGACAGAATCATCTCAAGAAATGGAACTGTGAGTTGGCCACCTCGTTCGTGTGATTTGACACCTTTGGACTATTTTTTGTGGAGGTACGTCAAATCACTGGTCTATGCTGATAAACTAGCAACGATTGATCACTTAGAAGCCAACATTCGACCCACTATTGACGAAATAAGACCTGGTATGCTTGAAAAAGTGGTGCAGAATTTGAGACGGGATGGCGTTTATAAGGGGCTGTCGCGGAGGCCATATGCCAGAAATTATTTTTAACCATGAAATTTGTGAGCTAATAAAGCCAAAATTTGGTCATTCCATTAAGTTTATTGTGTTTAAAAATGTTGTATGCGTCTATAAAAAACGCCCTATAGAAGCTATTTTCGTACGATCCTGATGTGCACTTTAGTTTGAATAATATGTGGTAGACAGAAAAAAGCATGGGTTTAGATTTACACAATAAATGCAGAAAATATAATTGTGGTTTTTTGTCGTACATTGATATTTTTGTTTGCCGAAATTCAATTTTTTCGCCAAAGTAAAATGTATTGACTGAATGGTTTTTTTTGCCAACTGGGAAATATTGCGATTTATTTATTTAATGTTTACATTGTGTTGTGTGTGTTATTGTGTTTTATTTGTAATTAGAAGGTATGCGGCGAAAAGGCTTTGCTTCAAAATACGAGTTTGTTGGTTATTCGCAGGAGTGTTTCGAAAAGACCTCTACGGGGCATTAAACGTTTCGTAGCAAAGCACGGGTATTTATCATCATTGCCGGCATCTATAAAGCAAGATTAAAAGTGTTCGTTTATAACACAAAATAGCTTTCTTATTAAATTGTTTGTTGATGCAACAAACTCCTTTATTTAATTAGAGAGCACGATTTGCTGATTCTAGCAAACAAACTTCTTTTGACTCAAAAATGTTTTTTTTTTTTTGAATATTAAATTATTTGTTGGCTCAGCGAATTTTTTTCTTATATGCACGCACCTTTTTGGTTCAATCAATAGCCAATATGTTATTATTATGTGTGTCATTTGCCTGAAGTTTTCCATTTAATCACTTTAATGACATACATACATAATACGATGAACAGGTATAGTGTATGGAATCATTTGTGTTCAATTAAACTTGGTTACCTAAGTAACCAGTTTGTTAAAGTGTTTGTTAATGAAAAGCTTCTCACTTCCAGTGTATTCAGCTATTATCACTGCTTTCGCCTGACCGCAATTTATTTCGATTTCCGCTCCAATAATATTCTTTCACACAAATCCTCTCATTTTAATCCTTTTATACTGAAGCACTCTATCATCATTAATCATTGCCAGTATCTCACCCCGTTTCGCTAGTAGTCAAACACAAAAATAATGGCTAATGAATACACTGCGAATGCGGCGATGCCATATCATTAACTTCAACAAGGTGAATAGAGCGGTACTACTACGTATAATTCAAATATCAGTTGTGATTAATTGACAAAAAAGTTGAAAATCTCTTTCCCTCTTCAATAACCCAGGACTCTACTTTACTTAGAGTGCCACTGCTACCACCAATTCAAACGAATGTAAAATGTAATTAACGATAATGCTATACGTACCTATCTACTGAAAAACCACCATCGGATTTGGGAATGAACACACATTAATTTAATCCAACCTGTTCATTAGACTCTTGTGTAATTTGAAGTGTAACACCATACAGCTGATTATAAAATTAACAATAAATTGTCTTTGGCGTTGAAATATAATCCCATGTTTACTGGAAGATAAAGAAGTAGTTTTTGGTTCATCTACATAAGTTTTGCATTTTTCCCAACCAATTCGCAACTTATTTCATCTCTATTCTTCCAATTATAACATAATTCAAATACCAATGCAAAACTTGCACTGCCCAATTATATTGTTATAAGCGCGCAATTGAATCCTTCCTTATTTGCTTTGTTCGCCTAAAAGGATGTCTTCCCATTGTGGCATGCGATTTATAAACAAAACGAAGGAAGTAACATTTATATCCTTCATTTAACGCTTTTGACTTAGGTTTCAGTTGGCCTGGTCTGACCTCTCCCTTCCTGTTCCCGTTACGGAAAGAAGCAATGGCAGCAATGGGATGCCGCTCACGAATTTAAATGAATTTTGTATGCAGTGAGAATAGGGAAATAACCGGGACCATAGAATGGCAGCGAGTGAAGAAAAATAAAACTTTTTTGATTCAATATTGATCAAACTTCTTAAAAAGATAGCTTAACATAGGAAACTTTGGCAAACTTTGATAGAATTTTTACCCGTTATGTCTATCTTTTGGGGGCATCCACAATGTGAATGCAGTGTTTGGCGTAAGAAGCGGAAACCCGTGTAGGGATCCAATTAAACAAAACCAAAACTCGTGCGAAAAGCAATGATTAAATTGAAACGACCCCGCGGTTTTGCGAACCATGATGGCGAGAAATATTGTTTTTTATATAGCATTAATTACTATAGTCATCTTTCGCCATTGCTAAGGAACGTTGACTGATATTTCCTACTGCACAGAGTTTGTAGCATGTCTCATTTGAACTTGACAGTACCAACTGAGCCGGCCATGCTCCATTTTCCTTAAGTTATACTCTTACAGGGCCGGCCCAGGCCTACACTTCGCATGGAATTTTCTTTTAAAAGATCTGGTATCCCTCAACTTAAATTTTTTAGGTTTGTTCCAGCACGAGGTCAAACTTTCAGCAAACTGTGAGGAGCACGCGCAGTCACGCTTGCCGTTTTGGTGACTTCGAACTTAGCTACTCAAACCATTTGCTAGTGCGAAGTGAAAGCGAACTACAATTTTTAAGCCTAATCCGAACGGCAAATTTGAGAAGCTTCTCATGAGAATTGCAACCATTGGATGTTTGTAAGACGTTGGCAAGAGGTGGGCAGTGGAAAACACGTTTACGGTGTTACTTGGCACCGGCGGGCTTTCAACCTGAGACCTTTAGCTTATTAGTCCAACAAACTAGCCCCTGCGATACCCGCTCACAAATATCTACCGGAAATTCTACTCCGTTAACGACAAAGAATATCTATTTCATGTCGCTAAATATTTGTTTAGTGAATTCTAGTGGATTATTAGCAAATTTTTTTCTGAAAAATTAACACTAACTTGTCTTGTAGCTTAACGATCTAGGTGATTCTACGTCCGTGGCATCATTACTTGGAGATAACGCTTTCAGTATGGCGCTCTACCGCCGCAATTGAATTGGTTGAAATCCTTGAACTGCAAGCAGTTTGCCAACATTATTTGCAATTAATGTATGCACTAAGCCATACTGTCTTACGGATACTAAACGCGGCCACTAAATTGTTGCAATAGTTAAAGCAACGACCACTTGATGTCTAACCCATATGTGGTGTTTATTTTTATACCCTATTCTAAGGGTATATTAATTTTGACGCATAGTTTGTAACATACCTTAATATTGCCCGTAGACCCATAAAAGTTACTATATTTATGATCAGCATCGATAGTAATGTCGATCTAGCCATGTCTGTCCGTCCGTCCGTCCGTCCGTCGGCAAAAATTAGGCCTTTAAACTGGACTTAGAGAGCTGAAATTTTAACCATATACTCTCTAGGGTCCCGAAATATTCAAGTTTACGAAATTTTGAAATTTGCCCACAAACTCAAAAAAAAAAACAAAATTTTGGAAAAAATCGAATTTTGAGCTAGAAAGCTAAAATTTTTTATATATGATCTATGACTCCTAAAACTGCTCGGGATAAAAAATTTTCAAAATCCGCCCACTGACACGCCCACAATTAAATAAAACAATTTTATTGAAACACCCAAGTTTGAGCTAGGGAGCGTTTTTTTTTATAAAATCATTTAAATGTTATATAACAAAAGTAGAGCGTTCTTAACAATTCAACCATACTTAGACTTTTGTCATGCCCACTTATGAGGGATAGGAATAAGAGCAGGGTATCCAACAGTTCTCCCAAGCGGACTGTAACCTGTCCCTATGTTTAAATTTAAAATTGTCGAGTACCAATTTTCAAATCAATTGTATAAAAATAATTTGTATTAGTATCACAGTGAAATTAATAGAAGAGAGCTTTGAAAAAAAAACCAAACATTATCAGTTCAAAATACATGAAAAATTGTAAAAGATCATTCTATTATCGAGCTAGTTTAAAAATATATTTTCCCAAGACGAAGATATTTAGCCAATCTCAAAACAATGGACTTATATTAAATTTGTTAATTGACAACGCAGTCATCAAGACTTTTAAAGAATTGTTCCACATTTAAACGCAGAAGTGGGCGCATTTTTAGTACCTATGACGAACATTGTCAAAAATAAATTAAGCAATAAATTATTGTCAACACCAATATTAAACTCAACTATGCTTATCAGAAATCAGCTATAGACTAAAACAAACGACATGCCATAAATATAAAGATCCAGAGAATGTTCTGGGAAAAAAATTGTTTAAAAATCTTCCACAAAATGATGAAATACATGATGTCGATGATGTGTTATTTTATGAATAAAGCCGTTTGTACTGTATAACCTATTAATGCAGACATTGAATAAGTATCACCGATTTCATCACCTTAAACATTTTTGTTTGCATAAAATCCACACGCATTATCTACAGTATTATTTTTTTAAAACGAAAAAACAAATGGAGACTGAATCAGATTCATTTTTGTTTGTTAATTTATTTTTAATGAGTTTTTTTTTATTGAAACAAAGACATATTTTCTGACGTTTTCTAGCGGATTCTTAACGTTCAGGTTTAGGCAAATCTATTGGATTTTGGATGCTGAATTAGCGTAGCGACTTTTATTTTTTCCTCCCGGTAAAACTGCGCGTAGTCCAGTTTTGGCGTTCCAACAAACCACCAACGCAAACTCAAACTATCAAACGGCTGTTCCAATTCCAACCCGCACTCAACCAGTCATGAAACTGGTTTCTGATCCCCAGAACAGTCGGAGTTTTTTTGCGGTCCAAAAATCAGAGACATGCGCATGAGCAGAGCCATGAGAAATGCATTTGCACACTCATATATCTTTTGTCTGTGGCATAAGCGAAAATTGTCACTGTCTACCCTTGCTTTCAAAATGTCAGTAGTCAAGGCTGACATGCTGAAATCATCTAAGGGGTTTAAAGACTTATTCGACATTTTTAATACCACCGTCCTCAACGTATCAACATTCTCTGATCTTCATGTTTCGGCAGACGCCTCAACGTCTACTGACCTTGAGTTGCCGATTACTGAAGTAAAGCAGTGTACCCAACGGGCCATGGATACATTGACTTCATTTGACACAACAGGTTCCCCAACTGTTGAAGCTACCCCTGAGCCCATTGTTAATTTAGCATCGCCCTCATCTAATCTACCCGCAGGCAACCGAAAACGCGATATAACTTCCTCTGTGTTGAATCCAAAGGCAAAGCGGTTTAACCTTAGGAGTCAGCGAAAAAACTCTAACGAGGCGCCCACTCTTAATGTTAGCCCCACATACATAAATCATTCCTTAGGTACAGAGTCTGGAACTATTGAATCGATTCCCAGGCCGAAATCTATTTTCATTTCTCGACTAAAACCAAACACTTCTTCAGACGATGTCTTGAACCATTTGGTCTCGAGAAACTTGATCCCAAAAGATGACTCAATCAAATGCACCAAAATCAGCAAGGCAAGGGTTTGTTGCGTCTTTCAAAATTGTCGCCCCTTCAGTATATTTCGAAAAGCTGTGCAATAGCACTGCATGGCCTGAAAATACGTTAGTTAAAGAATTTACACCCCGTTCGACAAAAAGTCACAGGAAAGATTGTCCGTCCAAGTTAAAAAACCAAGTAGGCTGTCCCTCTACTATCAAAATGTAAGGGGACTCCGCACAAAAACCGCTGAATTATGTATAAACTCGCAAGCCCTCTCTCATGATATCTTCTCCTTGACGGAAACATGGCTAAATGCCGGAATTCTAGACACGGAACTCTTCAATCATGAGTTCTCCGTATTCAGAAACGACCGTCATAACAATGACCTGAAAGCGCTTGGAGGAGGTGTTCTGATCGCTGTTCGTTCCAACCTTGAGTCACGCAAGATTGACTTTCCATTTCAACTTAATGTCGAAGTTATCTTTGTAAAAATTACACTTAAGAACAAACATTTATATGTTGTTAATGCGTACATTCCATCGTCTCGTCTATGTTCTTTGTATTCGGAACTTTCTATGGCACTAGACCATATTTTTGACATATCTTGTTGTGACAGCACTGTCTTACTTATAGGCGACTTCAATCTGCCACATATTGGATGGGTACCTTCTGAGGATGATTCTCATTTCATTCCATCCTTTGACTCTGCCCAATAAGAGCTCGCTTTACTTGACAACATTTTGTCTTTTGACTTACAGCAAACAAGCTGAATAAAAAATTTCAGAAATCGAACTCTCGATCTTGTTTTCTCTTCTGACTCTGTTAGTACTGTGGTTCCGGAATCCCATCTCAGTATAACTAACATAGATGACAATCATCCACACTTGGATGTATTTATTGAACTGGGCGCACATCTGTACGAAAACAGTAATTCGTATGACCGTTCGCAATCTTTTGATTTTCGGAAAGCAAATTTTCAAAGGCTTTCTGATGAAATTAACAGCTTTAATTTTAACCTTACTGCCTTATCTAATATTGAAGATGCAGTAGGTTCTTTTTATTCTTTGATGGATAACTGCATGAAAAAAGTGATTCCTGTGAAATCCTCTAGGAATCTGAAAACGTCCCATCCCTGGTACACTAAAGAGCTAAAATCGATACGAAACAGACGTAATAGGGCTTGGAAGAACTATTTAAAAAGTCTCTGCCATTCAGATCTTGAACTCTATTTCACATTATTCAATGAATTCAAATCTTTATCCTGCAACTTATATATTGACTATATAAGTAAAATGGAATGCTCTTTACAATCGAACCCCAAACTTTTTTGGGGTTTTGTCAATTCTAAGAAAAAAACCGATGGTTATCCATCGAAGCTTACTTACAATAGTTCTACAACTGCTGATTCAGTAGATGCAAGCAATATGTTTGCAGATCATTTCAGTCAATCATTTAGGGGCACCCCTCTTCACATTGATGATCAATATTTTAGTTATCTAACTAGCTGTTCCCAAATAAGTTTTAGTAGTATCTCATTCGATTTGGAAACAATTTTAAAATGTATTTCTTCTCTCAAGAATGATTATTCATCAGGTCCTGATGGCATTGCACCGATCGTTCTTAAAAAATGTAGTCATGCAATTGCTCCATATCTTAAGTATCTGTTTGAATTGTCCATCAGTACTGGTAAATTCCCTAATCTATGGAAAAGTGCTTTTATCACACCTGTATTTAAAAAAGGCGAACGTGGTGATATCACTAATTATAGGCCTATTTCAAAGCTTTCGTGTATCCCTAAGCTTTTTGAACAAATTGTTTGCGAAAAGTTAATATTTCTTTGTCGCAATTTAATTTGTAATGAACAGCATGGATTTGTAAGAAACAGATCCACTGTCACTAATCTGTTAAGTTTCTTGCATGATTGTTCTAATACCTTAGAGAATAAGGACGAAATGGATTGCATATACACTGACTTCTCTAAAGCTTTCGACCAGCTGTCCCATGAAATAATCGAGATTAAGCTCAGGGCTTTTGGCTTCCCACCAAGTTTCATAAAATGGGTTAATTCATACCTTAGATCAAGGGTTTATCAAGTGAAATTTAGAGGATCGCTATCCGTATCTTTCACAGCGCAGTCTGGAGTTCCCCAAGGAAGTCACCTCGGACCAATATTATTTATACTTGCCATTAATGATGTTAAGGCATGTATAAATCACAGTAATATCCTGATCTACGCTGATGATATGAAAATATATAAATCTATCACTAGTCAGCAAGACAGAATGTTTCTGCAATCTGACATTAATAGCTTCGCCAATTGGTGTGATAAAAACGGTTTATCCCTGAACCCAACTAAATGTCAACATATGACATTCTCTAGAAAGAATATCCCTTCCACCTTTCAATACTCTCTGTCTCAACATATTCTTTGTAGTGTTGATAATTTTAAGGATCTTGGGGTTTATTTCGACCCCAAACTGGATTTTGCTAAGCATATTAATTCTATTATTAATAAATCTAATTCTATGTTGGGCTTCGTAAAACGGTGGGCCAAAGAATAATGACCCTTATGTTTCTATGTCATTGTACAATTGTTTTGTCCGTCCGATTCTAGAGTATGCCTCTCAAGTTTGGACACCGTTCCACAACATTCATTCAAATCGAATAGAGGCCATTCAACGTATATTTATTCGATTTGCACTTAGAGGACTAATATGGGATGATCCATTTAACCTACCTCCCTACAGTCAACGTATCAAGCTTCTTCAAATGTTACCCCTTTCTCAACGAAGGCTTAATAGCGATATCATTTTTTTCAGCAGCTTATATCCGGTCAAATAGATGCACCTTACTTTCTGTCGGCTATTGGCTTTAATTTTCGTGGTGGTGCCCATAATTTACGCAATGTTGAATTATTGTTTAGCCCCCATCATAGAACGAATTATGAGAGGCATGAGCCTATTAGTCGCATGAGTAGAATCTATAATCTAAATGATCATTTGAATGACTTGCATGTTAGTAAAATTAAGCTAAAAAATATTTTGCGTAATAATGCTTTAATGTCTTAATTGTTTGCATTATTTTGTGTCTGTGTTAGTACTCGTATTTTATAGGTACATAATTATTGTATTTTTAATTGTTTTGTCCTTACTAACACCTGCACTAAATGATGAGCCAGTGAGAGCACTTTCAGTGCCGGCAATTTCTGCTCGTGATAGTTGCTTGCTTTACGCACTCCACGACACTGAGCTGATAGTGTAAAAAAAAAAAAAAAAAAAAAAAAAAAAAAAACTTCCTAAAAGGAGCACTTCGCGACAACGTCAGTGACAAATTGAAAAAAAAACTCGCAGTGAATGAAATGAAGGACAAAATGGCGAATTTGTATGCCGGGAGACTAGTTTTGGGCGAATATTTCGTTAAAAGTTTATAATAAAGCTAATTTTAATAAAAAAAAATCCAGAATTAAGAAGGAGTATCCAAACACTATTTTTGAATACTAGAAAGTTAACGGTATAGAAGGATTGTGCACAAAAAATAAAAGTGAAACCGTGAGAATCACAAACAAAATAGCTTCGTTAGGTTGAATAATTTTCTATACATACATTTTACACTAATTAATACAAACGAACAACAACAATTAATCCTATCAATAACAAAATTGTACGAAAAAAGGAAAATGTTTGTAAATGGCTGCATCACGAGCTGCACAAGCGTTTTTGGTCAACATGTCCACTGTTTTTATACCCTATTCTAGGGGTATATTAATTTTGACGCATAGTTTGTAACATACCTTAATATTGCCCGTAGACCCCTAAAAGTTACTATATTTATGATCAGCATCGATAGTAATGTCGATCTAGCCATGTCCGTCCGTCCGTCCGTCCGTCCGTCCGTCCGTCCGTCGGCAAAAATTAGGCCTTTAAACTGGACCTAGAGAGCTGAAATTTTAACCATATACTCTCTAGGGTCCCGAAATAATCAAGTTTAAGAATTTTTGAAATCCGCCCACAGACACGCCCACAAACTCAAAAAAACAAAATTTTGGAAAAAATCGAATTTTGAGCTAGAGAGCTGAAATTTTTTATATATGATCTTTGGCCCATAAAACTGCTTGGGACATAAAATTTTCAAAATCCGCCCACTGACACGCCCACAATTAAATAAAATATTTCTTTTGAAAAACCAAAATTTGAGCTAGGGAGCTGAAATTTTTAATATATACTCTCTAGGGGCCCTTTATGCTCATGTGTAAATATTTTCAAAATCCGCCTACTGACACGCCCACAATTATTTTATTTTTATTTTTGAAAGTCCAAAGTTTGAGCTAGGGAGCTGAAATTTATAGTATATACTCTCTAGGTGCCCTTTATGCTCATACTTAAATTTTTTTTAAATCCGCCTACTGACACGCCCACAATTAAATAAAACAATTTTATTGAAAAACCAAAGTTTGAGCTAGGGAGCGTTTTTATTTACAAAAGCTTAGTTTTTTCGATAAAATCCTTTAAATTTTTGTCACGCCCACTTATGAGATATAGGAATAGGAATAGGGTATCCAACAGTTCGCCCAAGCGGACTGTAGCCCGCCCCTATGTTTATTAATTTTTTTGGTTTAACATACTTTCTCAGGTTTTTTTTTTATAACTTGGTACAATTTTTTTGAAAATCCAAAGTTTGAGCTAGGGAGCTGAAATTTATAATATATACTCTCTATGGGCCCTTTATGCTCATGTGTAAATATTTTCAAAATCCGCCCACTCACACGCCCACAATTAATTTTTTTTTTTTGAAAATTCAAAGTTTGAGCTAGGGAGCTGAAATTTATAATATATACTCTCTAGGGGCCCTTTATGCTCACCAAAGTTTGAGCTAGGGAGCGTTTTTTTTGATAAAATCCTTTAAATGTTATATAACAAAATATGTAGAGCGTTCTTAACAATTCAACCATACTTAGACTTTTGTCACGCTCACTTATGAGGGATAGGAATAAGAATAGGGTATCCAACAGTTCGCCCAAGCGGACTGTAGCCCGTCCCTATGTTTATACCCTATTCTAGGGGTATATTAATTTTGACGCATAGTTTGTAACATACCTTAATATTGCCCGTAGACCCCTAAAAGTTACTATATTTATGATCAGCATCGATAGTAATGTCGATCTAGCCATGTCCGTCGGTTCGTCCGTCCGTCTGTTGTCAAAAATTAGGCCTATAAACTGGGCCTAGAGAGCTGAAATTTTAACCATATACTCTCTAGGGTCCCGAAATAATCAAGCTTACGAATTTTTGAAATCCGCCCACAGACAAGCCCACAAACTCAAAAAAACAAATTTTTCGAAAAAATCGAATTTAGAGCTAGAAAGCTGAAATTTTTTATATATGATCTATGACTCCTAAAACTACTCGGGAGATAAAATTTATAAAATCCGCGCACGGACACGGTCACAATTAAATAAAACAGTTTTATTGAAAAGTCAAATTTTGAGCTAGGGAGCTGAAATTAATAATATATTCTTTCTATGGGCCCTTTATGCTCATGTGTAAATATTTTTAAAATCCGTTCACTGACACGCCCACAATTAAATAAAACAATTTTATTGAAAAACCCAAGTTTGAGCTAGGGAGTGTTTTTTCTTACAAAAGCGTCGTTTTTTTCGATAAAATCCCTTAAATGTTATATAACAAAATATGTTGAGCGTTCTTAACAATTCAACCATACTAATTCTTTTGTCACGCCCACTTATGAGGGATAGGAATAAGAATAGGGTATCCAACAGTTCGCCCAAGCGGACTGTAGCCCGTCCCTATGTTTTTTTCAAATGCATTTCAAATGCAATTTAAGGAATTTTAAATATTTATCTCATATATCAAATTTGTTGACTACATTTTTTCGCAAATTGTGAAGGTTCAATTAAATAAAACTTCAAGTAAAACATGTCATAAGTTGATATCTGTTTGTTTCAAATAAATAGATTCATTTTTTGTATTATAAAATGCACTGCTATTTTTTTTGACCACATCTGTATATTTTATTCTACTTCTTTCAAACTTGAATCTTCTTATCAAACTTTCCGTAACATGATTCGGCGGAACAGACACTTTGCGCGAAAACCGGTTGGAAAATGTTTTATTAGAAGACAATATCTATAAAAATATAAGGGATTTCAATATAAGGGATTTCAAAAAAACAAGAAAGGGTCATTATCACCTCTTCCTACGATAAAGGAACTTGGCAAATAGTAAAAAAGTGCAAAGATAAGCTGACATTAATCAGCAGCAAGTGAATGCGATTCTCATAGGTACAAAATCTGCAGTCGATAAAACATTACATTGCATTATAAATGTTTTGGCCGATTTCACTTAAATACTAATTGAGTTTAAACAAAGTTGGTGCTGTATTTGCAAAATAAAAAAAATTACTAAAATATCAGATTGTTTTTTGGCATAAATATAAGTATAAATTAAGTGCATTCGGTCCGCAGTTGGAAAAAGACTAAACTTTGCTCTTGAGAAAGATGGATGAAAGTAAAAAAAATCCTAAAACGAACCCGAAAGGATAGAACAGATTCTATTTTAGTAAAGAGAAAGAAATGATGAACAGTACTGCCTGCTTAATTCAACAAAATAAAAGGGGCACATAACTTGTTCAAACCGTGATGCATTTATGCGTGTTTTTGTTGATCGCGTTTCAGGATAACTTAACTAGTTAATCGAAGAAAATGGTGACGGCAACTAAGCGGGGAATACTACACATACAAATGCGTTTTCTTTTATTTGATTTAAGAAAAAAAACAATTGCGCTTTCGTATATTTTCCCGATTATTTTTACAACTATCATTAATTCAGTTCATCTTTAGATTATCCTCATTTTTTGTTCCAAAACATTCGTCTTAAATCAACTCTCTTAAATTTTCAATTCCTTTCTCACACCCACTCTGAAGACGATTTGTTTCTGACAGAATTAGCGATTTATTATCCTTAAAGTATGACACTTTTCATGATAAAACTTCATATCCTTTTCCTTGTTCTTTCCGCACTTCCATAGCACAAGTACTATCATATTTTTAGTCTTGCTGTCATCACAGTAAGTCATAGAGTAGGGGAGCATTGTGTTGAACTGATCCATTCATGTGGCATACACCCTATTGCTTCATCTACATGACAAATCATGGCGCTACATCTATAGCAATTAATTAATGACTTATCCTTATGACGACTGCAAAAGCAACTCTTAAAGTATATAACAAATAAATTATGAAACATGCAATTCAAACCGCAAAAGAAACATCATGTATCATGTCAGTACAATACAAAGTGTTTCAAGTACACACCTAACAGTTTATTCCTTTCATGATTTATTTTTAATGCCTGGTATGATTGATGTATTTATTTATATCTGCAGTGCAGGTATATATATGCGTAGCACCAAAATTCTGATCTGATTTTCACACGCTTCTGATGGAGGGAACATAAGTACATAGGTAATCTACTCCGTCAAATTGAAATGAAAGAGCATTGAAGTTACTTAAGATAGGGAAGAGCTTGGTTGGAATTTACACTTTTAACTAAATTCGATGCCGCTCCTTAGTTAGCCAAACCTGTTTTAAATCAAAGAACAATTCAGCTTAAAAATCCACTAAAAAAGACCAACAAAGTCTGCTCAAAACGTGTGAAAAAATCGCATGCAAACAAAAAAAGAGGGGTTATTATCACATACACTCCGTTCCATTTGTTTACTAACAGTTTCTTGATTTCATTTTACGAAAATCTTTAAGTCCTTCGATAATATGGAAAAAACCAAATGCAATATGAACGGAGGCTGTATTATGCTTATGTTGTAAAAAAAATGGAATACGGCGGGAAAATTCAATTTTTATAACGGTTTTCCTATGAGGTCATCAAATTAGTCCTTTTTTCGTTCCACCTGTTTACGAAGAGTAACTTAATCTACCTGTTATCATATTTTAAATCAAATATGTAAAAAGGCATAGTAGCAGAGGCTAAACATAATTTCATAGAAACATCAACTATGGGTAAAAAAATGCATTAACTAAGGAGGAAATAGGCCAAATTGGAGCTTACCAGGAACAGAGCAAATCTATCCGTTTTATGGGCTTTAAGTTTGGAAGAGGACCGACCAACTATTATTCATAGCTATCTTAAGCACCCTGAGAACTACATATGGAAAAAACGGAAAAAACGGAAAGGAAGGGAAAGCAAAGCAACAATAATTCAGGATCGACGGGTGATACTGAGAGCTGTTTCAAATTCAAGATTGTCCGTAAGCAAAATCAAGGCGAAAACTGAAATTTTAGCTAGTAGCACCAAGTGATACAGCAGGTCAACCATATTAGGCACCAAACATTTGAAAAGATACAATTTTAAAACCCGGCACGCTAAAGTCAGCAATTCATTTGTGTGCTTTGAAAATCCAGTTCTATTTCAAGCGATTGTCAAGCATGTATCAATCTGAGCAGATATTGTAAAAAATATGGCATCATCTGGTGATACTGATTCTATTTAAATTTGATTTTTAAAACAAAAAATGCAATAAAAACTGTGTAAGGTATATATTTTATAGAAAATCATTATCCGCTAAAACTTAAGAAAACCAACTTTGCTTTTTGTTAGAAAACTAAATAAACGCTTCTGAAGATGCTGAGAAATACCAGCGGAACGTCGGAAAATATGTATGGTACTGGTGTTTTTTCTGCAACTCTGTAATAATTCATTCCTCATTTTATTTGCACAAATCTCCACTTAGTATTCACGTCGATTATTGAATCCGGCGGATGCACTGCGGAGGGAATCTGTACCAATTTTGAGTTGTTTGGCATTATTGAAAACGTCGGTAAGCAAGTGAATAGATGTCGGTAAAATAATACCATTATTGAAAACGCACTCGATCCGCACTCCATATAAACGTTGATATTTCGGATCCGTTATAAAATCGACGCGACATACTGAAATTTGTTATTTCCAATTTGGAAACCAAAAATTTAATTTCACGAGTACATATAATAGCAGTAAAAAGTATGTAAAAATCTTAATAATAATCGATTTATTTATTTAATATTTATTTCAATAAAGCAAACAACGAGTCGCAAGCAGTTCACGGCGATGGTGGATTTGATGACGACAGAGCCTGAAATTGCCAAGGGCTTTTCGAAGAAAGCACCCGACGTTGTCCCTTTGTTTTGGGACAAACTAAAAAACCAAATGAATTGCTTGGGACCTCCATTTAAAGAAGTTACGGAATGGAAAAAGGTTAGTTCAACTTCAAATCAAGTTTAATTAAAAGTTGCTGACCAAAATATCATTCCAGGTTTGGTCGGACCACAAATCGGCCTTGAGAAAGAAGCTAGCACACAACAACCAGGAGAAAACAGCAACAGGTGGAGGACCAAATAAAGAAATCTTCTTCACGCCTCTGGAAGAAGAAGTAATTCAGCTTGTTTGTTTAAAAGATTGTGTGGAAGGGGTGCCTTCTGCAAGCAATTTTGGTGTGCCAGTGAAGAGAAAACTCAACAGCACTAGCAATGAAAACTTAAATGATTACCTAAACGAAATAGTTGACTCTGAAACCGAGAATGATCTCAATATGAGCAATAATGTGACACCCGGAAAAGCTGAAGAAAATAAAAGAATACCAAAACCAATTCAACTTTTAGAGAGGCAGATAAACATGCAGGACAAACTTTATCAGGAGATATCGAAAATACTTTTGTCTCACAACGAACGTGTTGGAGAAATACATAATGAAAGGGTATTCCAAGCGTTGGATCAGATAGGCGAACACCAAAAGAAAACGCACCGAGCTCTAGACCGTCTAATCGATCACAAAAAGAAAGGAAATTCTATTCAGCAGGAGCTTGTTGAAGAAACGAAAAGGCACAATCAACGCATGGAACAATTCGCTTATGAGAAGAATCAACTCAAGCAAAATATTCTTGAAATTGGGTTGAAGAAAATTAAAGAGAGGCTCGAAGATTAAATCGCATCCTTTTCTATTTTGCAAGTGGCCAAAAAGGTTTTTTTTATCCAAAAATGTTATGAAGTCTGATTTGTTTTAATGTTTATTTATGAATAAAAATGTTTTAATTAAAATTTTGCAATATTTCATTCCGTATTCGCTGGGCTTCCTCTATGTACACTTGAGGTTATGAAAATGCCTCTTTATTAATTCCAACCTCATCAACTGCTTCATTTGTGTTTTCATCGTGTACATTTTAGTGCAATCGAATATTGTGCAGGGCAGCACTCACGTTAATAATCTGCACGGCTTTCTTGGGAGCATAGTGAAGTTGTCGAGCCCCAAGGCAGCAACGGCACCAATTTTTCCAAAGCCCAATAGTTCGCTCAACGTTATTTCGCCCTGCACTGTGGTATTTGTTGTACCTACTTTGAGGTGTGTTGGGATCTGGACTTCTAAAAGATGTCAGTAGCCATGGGGATAGGGGGTATCCTGCATCACCTGTTTACAAAAGTATTTTTTGTGTAATAGTAATAGTATGTACATTAGCTTAGTCTTACCTAATATTCTTGTACTTCTGTCTCCCCTGTCATACATACTTTTAAAATAAGTGTACGCATCACTGTTCTTCCAGATGAACGAGTCGTGGCAAGAACCAGGATACTTTGCATCGATACACCTAATCCGCTGCAAATGATCACATATCTTAAAAGAGATTTGTTAAATACAATACAAAGCAAGCTAAATAACTATGTACTTACTATCATAACATTTAGACTGTAGAATCCTTTGCGGTTGTAAAACAAATGTGAATTTTCTCCAGCAGGCTTGGCAATTTTGATATGCGTGCCATCCACGCATAAGGTTATTCCTGGGATTCTTGATTTTTCATAGAAAGCCAATTTTGCATGTCTTTTCTGCTCCTCCGACATACTCAGACTTATCCATTTTGGACATAAATGTTTTTCCAAAATACCTAGAACAACACTACTAACTACAACAACACTACTAAGGACAACACTGACTGTTGTCTGTGCCATTCCAATGTTGAAGTCCTGCCCAGTTTCGGTTTGGTAACCACCCTCAGCCAAAAATCTTAAAAATTACGCCAGTTTGAATTTTGGAGTAAGGGATGAAGATCGTGCTACTGGTGGCATTTTACTCTCTAAGACATCCAATACATATTGAAAAGCTTCTTTATTCAGCCTGAACTGTTTCACAAACCTAAACAAAAAATATAAGTCCTTAACATTTCACTCACTGAGTCTCCGGCAGAAGAAAAATGTCTTTTGCCATAGTTCTGACTCTCCTTCGTTCTTCTCTGGAATCAGTTTTATCTTCAAACGGTAGAATAAAAAATCCGACGCTATCCATTTAACTAAATTATATTTGTTTATGTTAGAACTAATCAAATAAACAATCACAATTAATGCTGTTTGACAATTACCAGCTGATTTGGATAATGTAGACTGCGGATGGATAATACAGTCCATCCGTCGGATTCTATATATACGATTCTATATACGACGCTGATAGCAGTTGAAGAAAAAAGTGGAAGGGACCTACAATTTTAAGCCGAATCCGAACGGCAAATTTGAGATGCTTCTCATGACAATTGATACTCTTGGATGTTTGTCAGACGTTCGCAAGAGGTGGGGCAGTGGAAAAAAAACTCTAGATGTTACTCTTACTTTATAAGTTAGACTAAGTTAGCTAGGGCATTTCTGGGAGTGGCCGGGCTCGACAACTTGTTGTTGTGGTGCTTCCGGAAGGTGACTGAGGCTGTAAGGCAGTATGAAATAAACAGTATAAAAATACATACATATAAGGTACCCTATTACTTAACGGGCTCCCAACCCGTGAAGAGTTTCTGCCTGAGACACAGCAGCCTTCCATGATCTACGATCCCGAGCACGCTGCTTCCAGTTGTCCAGACCAAGCGCTCTGGCATCTGCGATGGCTTGGTCTTTGAAACGGATGTTTGGTCTTCTTTGCCTTCTCGAACCTGGGGGCTGGGATTCGAAAATCCTCTTAGCTGAAGCATTATTGTAAATTCGCTCGATGTGGCCGAGCCAATGTAGTCGACGTATTTTGGCTTTTTGGACTACATCCACATCTTGGTACAGCTCATAGAGTTCGCTGTTGTATCTTCTCCTCCATTCGCCTTCCTCGCACACAGGACCACAAATCCGCCAAAGAATTTTTCTTTCGAAGCAGCCCAGTATCAGCTCTCCCTTCCTGCTTATCGTCCAGCACTCGGCGCCATAAAGCAGAACTGGCAGAATAAGGGTTTTGTTGGGTCCTATTAATAGGGTACCCATTCCCTATTCCTATCCCTAAAAATTGGGCGAGGTAAAAATTTAAGTATGAGTGAAATGTAAGAATAATATTGTCTACAAATTTTGTTAAACAAACCTGTTTTATGGGATTTTTTAAAGGATTTTTTCTGAAACAAAATCTTTATAGAAAAAGACCACCTTAAAAGTCAGCAAAACACTTCGTATTAAGAAATTGTAAAGAAGGACTTCATACATTCGTTGCGAAGAAAGAACTTTAATTTCAATTGATTTCTTCAATGAATTGTTATTCTTTTTAAATGGTCAGTAGGCGGGTTTTAAAAACATTAACACTTGAGCATTTCAGGACCCTAGAGGTATGTACAACATATTCCAAGTTTCAGCCACGATACACATTTCGTTTATATTCATTTATTTGCACGAAAATGTTCATATGTGAATAAAAATGTAACAAAAAGTGTTGAAGTAAATAAAATGTATTAATCTTATAAACGGGAATAAGAGTGTTTTCACTGTTTTTGTTTCTACCCTGCAATACAATTTTTATCAAATGTGATATATTTAAGAACTCAGCAAAACTTACTTTAACGTCAAAAAATTAATTGCTGTTTGGTTTAGATCGGTTTTTTGTATATTTCAAATTGAAAACAGAAAAATAACTTGGCGAAAAGGCAAATATTTGAAATTAATGTGTTTAACCAAAGCTGTCAAGAATCTGTGTCAAGAATGTGTCCCTTTGAAGTTTGTAAAACAGAGTGAGTTTACAGTGAGTATTAATCTTTGTTTGTGATCTCAAAGAGTGTGTTACTACTCAATTGCAGAAAAACACCTCTTTTGTAGTTCTGGCATGTTTTCTATTTTATTAAGGGTCGGTTTCAAAGGTTTTGGATAAAGTTTCGGATAGTTAGCCGGCACATAACCCTATCCACCAGATAAAAGTTGCTGATATTTTTTTTTTTTCGTCGTCAAAGCCTCTGATAAACTAACTGCTGGAAAAATTATCAGCCACTAAGTTTGTTTCGAAACACATTTCATTTGTTTTTGTTTATTTCGTGTTTTGTAGAAGCTTAACCAGATTAGAACCATTTTTAAGTAGGTAAATTGTATTGTTGCGTTTAAAATAGATAAAGCTAGCAAAAATTGCGAAAATTCGAACAATCGTGAGAGAAATACCAATTTCTTTCAAGAAGAAACGGACCTTTTAGTGTCCCTATCGGAAGGAAAAAAACATGTAATCGAAAACAAAAAAGGAGTTGGAACACAAGGACACTACGTATGAATTAGAAAAACAACAACTTCTTCTTAAAATTGAATTGTTGCTTCATTCACAGTCGCGCTTTACTCTATTCATTCATTCAAAGTAATTTTGCCAATTTTATTTACTTAAAAAGGCGCAAACAAATTTAATTTAGCAGACACGAAAAAGAATTTCTTACAATATTTTGACTACTATCTCTTCATAGACTATTACTAACATCATAAGTTTCATCAGTATCATTTGGCATACTACGAGTATATTCAAAAGTTTCTTCACCCATTTCTTTGGCTATATTATGGAGCACTGCACACGCACAGTGCACATGTAACAATAATTGCTTGTACTTTCGAATGGTGCAAAGTAATTTGCTTAGACAAGCTTGAAATCTACTCTTCCATGATCTGTATACTACATTCCTCGTTCAGATTTGTGACTCGTTGTACAAGTGCTCTCCAGGGCTCCGTAGATTGTGAAGGGGAGTTAGCAAAAAATTGGTGTTTTCATACCCTTTATCTCCGAGAATCAAGTTATTTCCATATTCTCTATCAATTAATGTTTGCTTAATACGCGAGTTATTAAAAATAGTTTGATCATGGCATGATTCAGGCTATCTAGCAACTATGTATATGTTATAAGTAATCGTTGCATTGGTGGTACTGCAAAACTACTGAAAATCCAATAGGCAATGGTAAATAAGAAAATATCTTGTTTGGTAGGTATTCTACTTACTAGTCAATTGAAGTTTTTATATCACCTTCTATTAATGTAAGGATATTTCTTAGAGTGCTCCAAAATAATGACGCTTTATGCGAAACACTCTGTTCCTATTGGGCAGTGTAATATGATCGTAATATTCTTCAAATTCGTCTTTTAAAAATTCAAACAAATCCATGTTAGGGCACTCGTTTCTGCTGTCTACGGTCGTCAACGAAAGAATGCTTTGAAACTATATTTTTTCCAGTCACTTCAAATAAATATTTTGTTTATCTTCCGGATAAAGGATTTAACAGCCACTTGATCCGGCTGATAGGCTATCCGAGACTTTATCTGTCAGATATCACTATCCGAAAACTTTGAAACCAAAAGTTCATATTTAGCTGACAGATAAGTTCCGGATATTCTATCCGAGACTTTATCTAGCTAGTCTTGAAACTGGCCCTTACTCTTTTATTTGGGATTCCAGAGTAAGTACATAAGAGCAGGACCATTATTGGGCGACGATTTGGAATGAACTAGAAAGTGATGGCGGTGATTTTAGCAATGGTTCTGAAGACCATTATGTACCGCCAGCAACAGGTATGTCATCCTGATGTGGTAACGTTGAAGTGGAAAAAATCGGAGATAACAAACCTGAGGACGAGTTTGAAATTGCCGAAACGAAACGACGATATTAAGGATGCGGCTGTCGAGTCGATTGGCAAGGATGGAATAACAATACAAGTGTTCGGACCTCTGCGCCGGCACAAAAATTAGTTAATAAACTCAAGGTTGAATATTATTTACAAAATATATATGACTAGAATTTGTTATGTAAGAGGCAAAATGTTTGTTACTAATGACATACCTACTGTACATATATTCTAACACATAACAAATTAATAAATTATTAAATGTACAAACAAAGAATTAAACTGCTAATATGTTAAAAGATAAATAAATAAATAAATAAATACTGAGAATAAATAAATAAATAAATTATTAAATAATTAAATGACAAATACAAAATAATTCATTGAGCTAAGCTCCGAGATCAGCGACATATAGCATGTAATAGGTAAATAACATTAAATGAACAACATTAATTTTTACCTGATTCATTAATAAGGGTTTACCGATTGACAAATTTGGATTTAATTTTTTGTATTCTTCGGTGAATCAATTCAACATTCGTTCTATTGTGTAGGTCTAAAGTTGAGTAATGCCAGGGTAAATTAGGCATCCGTTTTAAGATTTTGTTCTGTCATATTTGCAGTTCTTCGAAATTTCTTAAAACTTTGCATCCATAAGGAAGAATTGCCTGCAAAATACCTACCTAGTATCTAGGGAGTACCTGACACAGGATTCCCAATCAATACTAAATCCATTTATCTGTAATTGACTGGATGGAAGGAAGCAATGCTTTCTCTTTCTTGTAATAAAGATAGCTTGCATTTTATTTTAATTTAATTTTAATTTCCGCTATGAGTAATATTTCTGCAATATTGAAAGCAAATCCGTGGGATAAATATATTGTTACCAGCAAAAATTACTGCATTGCAGTTGAGTTATTTGGAAAAATCAGATGTACAAATATTATACAAAATACCACCGAAAAGAGAGCCTGGCGGAGACTTGAATGAAATGATATCAAAAGCTTGAGATGCCACTATTGACATGAACTTTGAAATGACTACACGACACAAAACTGTGAACTACATATCTTACAGATACAAAAACAAGTATTGGGGATCTAGATTGACAAATACAAGAGGAAGAGAACTTTATGAAGCAATAAACGAAATTAACGGCAAGTATCACTCAACGGGAAAACCTACGTATTGACCAACAGATAGAAACAAAATCCCTGATCTTGTCGACTTCTTCGTAACAAAGAATATCTCGACTAACAATATGAAGGTAGAAGAAGGACCAGATCTTGACTCAGATCACTCCACAATACTTTTAACACTTGGCGATAAAATCACTGTTAAAGAAAATAGCGCAAGGCTAGGAAATAAGCTGACTGATTGGAGCTACTTCAGACAGCATCTAGAGGATAGTATTCAGCTCTTAGAAACAATAGAAACAGAAGATCAATTAGAAGATGCTGTTCAAATATTGACTGTCAATATCCAAAGAGCTACATGGGCTGCAACACCTAAAATGAAAACTAAAATCCAACAAAACTCGTATCCAAAAGTAATATGTGATAGGTATAATTACGGAAAAGAGACGAGCTAGAAAACGTTGGCAACAAACAAGAGCGCCCAGAGACAAAACAATACTAAATAATCTAAACAGCCAGCTTAAAAGATCGATAAGAGAATTTAAAAATGAGTCTCTTAAAAAATACCTTACCAATCTTACAAATGATGCTAATACCGAGTACTCACTCTGGAAGGCAACAAAGAAAATGAAAAGGCCAATTGCTCACATTCCACCAGTTAAAAACAGTGAAGGTAACTGGGCAAAAAACAAAAAACAACCAAGAAAAAGCTAATTTCTTTGCTGAATATCTTGAAGGCGTCTTTCAACCATATGAAGATAAAGACTGTCAAGAAAGCGTAGAATTGTGCGAAGAGGAAAGTCACATCCAACCGGTAACGGCTAAAGAAATTGCCAATGAAATAAAAAAAGGCATCAGTACTAAAAAAGCCCCGGGATTTGATTTAATATCAGGGGAAATCCTTAAACAATTCCCAAAAAAAGGCCTAAAGAAACTAGCACAGATCATAAATGCTGTATTCAGGATAAGGTATGTACCTAGCATGTGGAAAGTCGCGGAGGTGATTATGATACCAAAACCAGGCAAACCGCCTAGTGAAGTCACCTCCTATCGCCCCATATCTATACTACCTATGTTGTCCAAGTTATTTGAAAAGACGTTGATTAAACGTCTGAACAAAATAATCGAAGAAAAATCGCTAATCCCAAACCATCAATTTGGTTTTAGAAATGAACACTCCACGATCGATCAGGTGCATAGAATAACAGATAAAATCGAAAAAGCATTTGAAGAAAAAAAGATATGCTCTACTATATTTCTCGATGTAGCACAAGCTTTCGACAAAGTATGGCACAAAGGACTGATCTACAAATTGCAAAAGCATCTGCCAAAACAATTTTCAGAAATTTTAGAGTCCTATATATTAGAGAGATTCTTTAGAATTAAGCAAGGAAATGACTACTCCACATTAAGAGAAATAAAAGCTGGTGTACCACAAGGAAGTGTGTTAGGTCCTGTATTATATCTCTTATTTACTAGCGACTTGCCGAACAGTGATGAAACAACTGTGGCAACATTTGCAGATGATACTGCTGTACTTGCTGTGGGAGAAACAGTTGAAGTAGCGACAACAAAACTACAGAAGGCAGTGAACAATATAACAAAATGGACAAAAAATTATCAAATTAAACTAAATGACCTAAAATCGGTCCATATAAATTTTACAAATAAAAATGTTCAGCACATACCAGTGTTCATAAATGATAAAGAAGTAGATTACGCAAACACAGCCAAATATCTAGGCATGACACTAGACGCAAAACTGCGCTGGAAAGCACATGTAAAGAAAAAAAGAGAAGAACTAAATATGCGCTACAGTAAAATGTATTGGCTTATAGGGAAATACTCTTGTTTGTCAAATTACAATAAATTACTGCTTTATAAGCAAATTCTAAAGCCAGTATGGACCTACGGGCTCCAGCTATGGGCATGCACATGCAAAACAAATCTACAGAAAATTCAAACATTTCAAAACAAAGTTCTACGGAATATAGTAAATGCACCATGGTACATAAGAAACGCTGATCTGCATAGAGATCTAGAAACAGAAATGATTGAAGATGAAGTCAAAAAAGTAGCTAATAGACATAAACTTAGGCTTCTCAATCACGTCAGCTCAGAAATGAAGGAACTATTAAATACTAGCAATATGACTAGGAGGTTAAGAAGAATTAAACCTTTTGAACTAGCTACATAGCTCGAAAAATAAAACAAAAACAGTACTAAATCCTCTATGGACAAATACTTAGAATATGAATTGTAAAATTAGAAAGACAAATTGCTGATTGGTTTAACTACTAGGTGCAATAATTGGAAAGCTGGCTAATCCCCGCCCTGCGGCAATGAAATACCAAGAAGGTCGTATCGCAGGGAAAACGGGAAGACGGGAGAAGGGGTTAGTGGGTAGAAATCACCACACTGTTACTGAGTACGGGCTCGGTTTCGTCTTTGGAAGATTACCACCTCCCAGCGTAAGAAAAAAAAAAAAAAAAAAAAAAAAAAAAAAAAATATCTTACAGATATAGGAAGGGAATTTGAAAGTTATCATTTTGAAAACTATTGAAAAGCTCTTAGTGTGTATGCAACGTTCAATTCCCATTATTCGGATAGACCACCAAGAGGTAAAGGGTAACTTGGGTATTCTCTTTATAGCCGGGTTACATCAATTTCAATTACAATTGGAATTCAATTGGAATGTTTGGCTTCCATGAACCGAAATACAGTATGGTATCATTTGTACTGAGCAGCAAAAACGGCTTGGATTGTCTTACCTTCTATGCATCATGATAACTCTATCGCCGATGAATAAAGTTACTCCATACCAGAAATGATACTGTACTGTAATAAGACAAAGAGTGGAGAAGACATGATGGACAAAATGGCTGAATTTTACACGACAAAGCAGAGAACCCTTCGGTGGTCGCTCATGATGTCTGCGGTTCAGCAGCCTACGTCGTGTATTCCGTCAAAAACCCGGACATCACTGCGACTTATAAACGGGGCTGTATAGAAGAGCGGTCAAAAATCCCGGGAGTTATGGCCAACTTCTTCATGCCACATTGCATCCAATGGGAACTCGGTCAGCCGATATATCCAAACATTCCGGATCAGATGGCCGCATTGGGTACTTGCATTTTGCATTTTAAGTGGCAAGGTCAAAATATGCAAGGAGTGTGTATGGTGCACAAATCCAGTATGCGATCAGCATTGCAAAAATTGCCAATCCATAATTGCAGTCACTCTTTCTATATTACTATTACCTGTATAATTCTAAATAAATAATCATTTAAAAATAAAAAAACATTATAAACATCTGCGTTGCAAAAAATGTTATTAAAAATAATTCGCAAATTAGCACACACTTACCATCCAAAAGATACTGTAGTACCCGGGTACTCGATACGGAAAAGATATTTGCCGAATTTTGATGGCTTTTTGAGGGAGGAGGGGTCAAAATGCCCTCCCAAGACCGTGCGTTACTGTAGGTAACATCCTCTTAGTTTATAAGTTATACTAAGTTAGGGCGTTAAGGCGTTTCTGGGAGAGGCCGGGCTCGTCAACTTGTGGTGGTGCTTCCCGGAGGTGATTGACGCTGTAAGGCTTCGTTGACGACTGCCGGGCGCTCGGAAAGCAATTGGGATTTTCACCAGTTGTTGCGCAAAGCAACGAGTGCTTACAATCCTAATTATAGTTAGAATAGGTAAAGTAGTTTTAGTAAGTAGAATAGGTAGTTTTTAATTTTTTTTTATATAAAAAATATAAAATCTTAATAATGATACCGAGTCTTAGTTAATTTTCTTGACAAAACCATATGTAAGATTAGTTCGTAAAATAGTTTATTATAGTGCATTGCCTTTCGGCCTTAATTATAAGATATAGTTAAATTTAGGGGGTCATCTTCTTCGACTACTTACCTTGCCGTGGTGGAGATGCTTAGTAAGAACCCGTTGATACCGGAGAGCGATTGCAGCAGGGCTTCCCAAGCTGTAAGGTTTCCGGAGGAGGGCTCCGAAGCTAAAGAGTAGTTAACCCAATTCCAGTGGTGGAGCGAGCGCAGCGTAAACCGTGCCCAGGGATAAAAGGTTGAGGGTATTTTCAACCGATGACGAGCTCCTTCAGGTGCCCTGGCAGGGCCTGTCGTATTCAGCCTTACCCCAGCAGAACCGGCAATGCTGGGGTGGACGTTTTCTCACCGGCTTACTCGTGGGACTCTAATTAATGAACCAAAACCAAACAAAAACAAAAACAAAACAAACAAATGAAAACACAGAAAAACAAAGCTCAGCAAAAGGCTGACTTACGCACAGAAGACTTAGCAAAACAGGACGGGACCGACAACCGACTAAACTATAGAGTCAAAAACAGCTCGGAATCCGTGAATTACTCAGACTCCGAGACTGCTTCCGTCAAAACAACACACTCTGATGCGGAGGGATCGACAAGCGCCGAAACGGCCAGCTGCAGTCGGAAGCCCGCACAGTTCGAATAAACATCGAATGACCCGCATAGCCAAGTTCCAACTTAACCGTATTCTCAGTAAACCAGAGAATGCATGGGACGAAAAAGATAGGGACACGGTACGGTAGGCAAGGGACATTTTGGCGGAGAAGTCCGATCACCCTGAAACAGGGGGTCGTCCTGCTCCAGCTGCACATGGCTCGGGCGAAACCACGTTAGCGCTGGGCACCGTGAAAAGGGCAGCGACTCCTGAGCACGGGAGACCTACCCTCAAACACGGGGCACAGACTAACAGAACGGGGAAGGCCCTTTCTGTAACAGGAGGACCACCCCAATCCGCACCGAAAAACAACAACAAAAAACAGAGCAGCATATCTGCTAGCAAAAAAGATTTTGCATCTAAGCGACATAGATCGCAAGATGATACCTCCAAAACCTCGAAGAAGGCAAAGAGCGCTGAATCAGCGCACAGACCCTTCAACGAGGTAGCGAAGGACAATCTGGTCTTCGGCATCTGTGCCTGGAGCAATGATGAGGGGAGAATTAGTGGCGAGAACTGGCGCACGCTAAAGTCAAGACTGACCATCGACATTCTTGCCTTCAGCGATAGAGAACCCTCGGCACTACTTCCCACCTTCACAGACAACGGCTGGTACCTCAACGGTGCCAAATTAGTGAGGTGCTCCGATCAGATATCGGTAGACTTTTTAAAGGCAGCGATCCCGAGACTAACGAATCTCTGGGTCAATGCGAAGCTGAGTGTCGCTCACTGGATCGACATTCCGGTCCGCCCAAGAGCTCGCACTTGGGTACCCCCAGGACCAAATAAGCCGGATGAGAACTACTCCTTGTTCTATGCAAGAAATTCAGGTAAACCCAGAACTTGCATACTAGCAAAGAATAATATTAAAGCTTTCCTTCTTCCGAATTACAGCGACGACTTCACTTGCGTGGGGTTAGATCGAGCCGGAAAGGGACCGCTGTGGATATCGTCAGCGTACCTCCCATATGTCGACACGGGAGATGTTCCATCTAATACGATACGCAGGACGGTACAGGCAGCGGCTGCCAGTAACACCCCACTGGTGGTAGGTGCTGACGCAAACGCGCACCACACCATATGGGGCAGCAGTGACATTAACAAAAGGGGTGAGTTACTCTTTGAATATATTATTGAAACTAACCTCGTAGTGTGTAACATAGGGTCTGAACCCACCTTTATAAACAGAATCAGGCAGGAAGTCATTGACCTGACACTGACCACCTGTTCACCTGATATAGTTATAGAAAATTGGAAAGTATATAGTGAAGTCTCATTCTCGGACCACCGCTACATACTTTTCAATCTAAAATTCGAGACCCCCCCAACGAAAGTGTTTAAGAACCCAAAAAACACAAATTGGCAGGTCTATAATTCTTTACTCAAAAAGAAACTAGACAGCCTCCAAATCAGAGAGCCTAATTCACCGGAAGAATTAGATGAAATGGTGAACGCAGTAACGTCTGCCATGAACAAGGCCTTTAATAAGGCCTGCCCCACCAGCAGACACAAAGAAGGAGGTAAACCCCCGTGGTGGACCTCCACTGTAGCTTCTCTGCGTAGAGATAGCAGGAGTAAGTTTAACAAGGCCAAGTCTTCAAGAAACCCAGCTGACTGGGATAGTTATAAAGACAGTCTTAAAAACTACAAAAATGAAGTAAAGAGAGCACAGCGAGAGTCGTGGAAATCTTTCTGTGAGAACATAGAAAAAACAAGCGACTTCAGTCGACTGCGTAAGATCCTCTCAAAATCTCCACAAATACCTACCGTCATACAAAGCCAAGGAGGAGTGTGAACCTCAACCAGTGAGGAGACCTTAGGCCTACTACTGGATACCCACTTCCCAGGCAACAAAGTAGAGGTAAATCACCCTATACAGCACCATCACAGGGTCCAAATGGTTCCGGAGCATATTGCTGACAATCGCAAACTGGCGTGGGCGATTAACAGCTTCCTCCCTACTGGCTACTGGTGATTTTCAATAGCTGCCTAAAACTCAGCTTTACGCCCACAGGTTGGAAAACGGTAAAAGTGCTCTTTATACCAAAATGCGGTAAAGCTTCACACTGTTCTCCAAAAGACTTCAGACCAATCAGTCTAACTTCATTCCTCCTGAAAACGTTAGAAAGACTTGTAGATTACTACATACGCTCAAACCTGGAAAACAATTCCCTTTCGAGGTGTCAACACGCCTACCGAAAAGGCTTTTCAGTAGAAACAGCACTTCATTCGCTAGTCAGCACTATCGAAAAATCGCTGTATCACAAAGAATACACGATGGTATCCTTTCTGGATATAGAAGGGGCTTTCAACAATGTCAATACAGAAGCCGTCACGAACGCACTCCTCAGACTAAACGTGGATAACTGCCTCTGCACCTGGATAAATAACATGCTAGACAGCAGGCTGATCCAGGCGGAGCTTGGCAGCTGTCTGACCAGGAGGTCAGTGTACAGGGGCACACCACAAGGAGGAGTGCTCTCACCGCTACTATGGATCTTAGTAGTCAACGAGGTCATCTCCAACCTAGAGGAGGATGGATGCAAAGTGACGGCCTACGCGGACGACATTGTCATTGCCATATCGGGGAAATTCCCCCACACGATCAGAGACCTAATGGAATCGGCTCTCAGGAAGCTATCCTGCTGGTCCATTAAGGTCGGGCTCAATGTTAACCCATCCAAAACCGAACTGGTTTTATTTACAAGGAAAACAAAGGTTCAAGAGTTAACGCCACCTACGCTCAACAACGAACTACTCAAATTTTCCAGCCAAGCTAAATACCTGGGAACGATCCTAGATAGCAAACTCAGTTGGAAACCAAACATCCAAGACCGCATAAGGAAGGCTACGATTGCCATGTACACCTGTAAAAAGGCATTAGGTTACAGATGGGGTCTACAGCCTAAGATAATACACTGGCTGTACACGGCGGTCGTCAGGCCTATCCTCACTTACGGTATCATAGCATGGTGGCCTGCAATATCGAAGCAATGCCACGCAAGCGCCCTAGAACGAATCCATAGGGCAGCCTGCATATGCATCACAGGAGCCTTAAGATCCACACCAACGGCAGCCTTAACGACTTTTTTGAACCTCATCCAAATTGATATCTATGGGAAGCTGGAGGCCACTAAGGCGGCCCTGAGATTAAGAGAATCCAATTCGTGGCAAAGTTCACACATCGGGCACAGCAACATCCTAACTGCCCACAAGATTACCAACAATACGGATTACCTAACCCCAACACTAGATTTCAGTAATAAATACAAGACGGCCATCCCAGATCGAGCCAGCTGGGAAGACGGTCGTATTGTAAACAATAACGCCATAGAAATATACACCGACGGGTCAAACAGGACAGCCAGGCAGCAATTAAAGCCTTAGAATCACCAACAATAAGATCCAAGTTGGTAAAACAATGCCGCGAATCGCTTAACTAGATCTCGGTCAGATGTAACACTTCCCTGTGCTGGGTACCCGGTCACAGTGATATTCTAGGCAACTGCAAGGCGGACGAGTTAGCCAGACGGGGTTCCGCACAAGAACTCTCCGATAACAGAGAGTCACCGGCGGTACCCATTCAGACCCTGAAACTCAAACTTCTAGATAATGCGTTAATAGAAGCAAACAACAGGTGGAATAGCATCAGTACATGTGTGTCCTCAAGGCAAATTTGGACCAGATACGATGCGAAGAGAACATCGAAACTTCTCTCCATCAGCAGGAAAAATATCAGCTCTGTAATCGGAGCCATCACAGGCCACTGCCTTTTAGGCAGACATGCCATCAGATTGGGAGCTCCCTCAAACGACTTCTGCAAAAGCTGTAGAGACGTCGAAGAGGAAGAAACCACCACTCATCTCCTGTGTAACTGCCCCGCACTAGCCAATTCAAGGAAACAAATCCTCGGCAACTATTTCCTCGATGATCTAAGTGATCTCAGTGAGACAGATATCGGCCGCAGCAGCAGATTCGTCACTAGGTCCAAATGGTTAAACTGAACTGGAGGACGGATTGGACGATGACTTGAGACCCTCCGCTCCCCTCCCGCAGATCACCCCAAAACGATTCCCCTGCAAAGGAAAAGAGATCTCACTGAAGTTAGATTGTATCAGTCACTTCAGTCAAAACTCCACTCCGAGGGCGAGACAGTAACCCGGCGGATCGACTGAAACGGTCTCCCCCGGCCTTGCTGTCTTCCCTCCCTGCTCCCTTTCCGCGGAATGGTGTAACTTGAGGCTCGTACTGCAACAGTCGCCACAAGCCGCACCACCCCGCGATGCGTGTGGCACTCAGGGTTGGACCACCTTAGGTCACCCCCTCCAGCACAGTCTTTCAACCAACTACTTGACTGTGCAGCCGGTACACACCGACCCCCCCCCCCCCCCCCCTCCAAGGAATGTAATAGCTTGCTCGGGATTCGACTGTATCAGTCACCCCGGCACGTTGTTGCCTGCAAAAGAGTGAAGAGCAGTTTGAGGTTCGATTGTAACAGTCATCTCAAAAGGCTCTTCCCTCCCCCGGTGATCAGATCAGGTAGCAATATCTGCCCCTCCGCGGCGCAGAATTTTGAATCGACCTGTGGTTTGATTGCATCAATCACCTCATCTCGATCCCAAACCTTGGTTTGGATGTCGGGCGAGAGTGGCCCCTGCACTAGTCACTCCAATACATCGCAACCCATGCGAAATACAGCCAGGCTGCACACCCTGACCCCTTCAGGATTATCTCCCCTAAAACCACTACCTCGCAGGAGGCAATCACAGGGAACCCAGTAGGCCGAGCGACGACCGGCAGAACACCCCCCCCCCCCCCCCCTTTTTTTTGTGGTATCACAACGGGACGAAACTGCGGCCTAAGTGTAACTGAGCTCACGCCCTAGCAGCCACCTTACCTACCTACCTACCTAAATTTAGGGCGTCCGCATAAGGAACAATAATCTAGAATAAGCATCCTGTTAATTTTAAGTTAGATTTAATAATTTTTGTCTAGTATGTAAGTTGATATTCGATAACCATTAAAAAATGAATTTAAAAGTAAGGTACTACACTTAAGTGTAATTTGTTGGTGCCACTCACAAAAGGCTTTAAACTATGTATTTAAGTTCATTTCACGGCAACTATAAAGGGGTTCGTTTCCATATTAATAATCCGGTCGATCTTTCAACATTCTTGTTTTCTTTTACACTTTGCCTAACATCAACTCGGCATTCTTTCTATAGAATGCCTAGGCCCTAGGCAATGCGTATAATATGTAGTTTCAAAAAAATAATAGTTTCATACATTGCCTAATATCAGCCTAAAATGCCTAAGCATTGCATATAATGCCGGCATTTCATACATTGCCTGTAACTTAGACACAATTTACAAAAAACAAAAATGTCTTAAAAAGTAGCTATACACAGTATCTTTAGTTTCCTTTCTTACAGACTATACTTTTTGAATATAATAATGAAGCGTATATCCAAAACCTTCACAAGGCCAGAGTAATGCGAATGCATAAATCATGTGTTCTGCATTTGTCATGATTCATAAACATGAGGAGATGGCTGGGAATGGGAGAAGAATGTTGAAATCTAACCACTCGGGTGTTGTGGTCGACATCCCTTTCGAAGTGATGTTGTAGGTACTGTTTGCAATGTTGCTCTGGGATTGAGTGATCGTTTTCTCCATTTGCGTTTCTTTTCATGTGTCGTTCTCCCCTATGTTAAGGAATTCCCAGACATAAAGGCACTAAAAGGATTATAGCAACAAGAGCTCTCATACTAAGTTTACATCTTCCCATCAGAACGATGGTATGGTATGTATGGTACTTCGTACGCTGCAAGTATCTGTTTGGATACTGCATTTGACTCTGTTTGCTATCGACTTCAGTCTACTTATTTCTGTACATAAAAACAAGAATGATTGTTCTTACCATTTGTAGGTATATTTCTTGAGATTATGGGAATGAGATTGCAATACTCTTTGCATGAAGTCAAAAAAAGTGTTTCAGATTGTTACTTAGAAAGGACGTTTATTGACCTTAAATTAAACAATCTCCTTTCTTGTTGACCATAGCTTGTAGTTGTGTGTCATTGAATTAAAAAATCCTGACACTGTCGTGGAGGGAGAGAGAGGGGAGCATGAATTAAGTCTACAATGGTAGTTTAATTTGTGCGTTCCTAAACTCTTTCCTATTCTTTGTTTTGTTTACGTAACATTTATACTTAATTGTTCCGCTCTATGCATTTGCGTTCTTCCTTTTGATTTTTATTTACTAATGCATAATGATAGTAGTTTACGACACTGCTAATCGATTCATGAAACGATAAACATTATCTATTATCAAGAAGTTGTTTTGTTCTTAATTTTTTTCATCTTCAAATTATTCATATTGATACTCTCGGTCAGATTTATAAGAAGAAACATAGGGACGGGCTACAGTCCGCTTGGGCGAACTGTTGGATACCCTATTCTTATTCCTATCCCTCATAAGTGGGCGTGACAAAAGTCTAAGTATGGTTGAATTGTTAAGAACGCTCCACATATTTTGTTATATAACATTTAAAGGATTTTATCAAAAAAACGCTCCCTAGCTCAAACTTAGGTGTTTCAATAAAATTGTTTTATTTAATTGTGGGCGTGTCAGTAGGCGGATTTAAAAAAAAAAACACATGAGAATAAAGGGCCCCTAGAGAGTATATATTATAAATTTCAGCTCCCTAGCTCAAACTTTGAATTTTCAAAAAAAAAAAAAAAAAAATTGTGGGCGTGTCAGTGGGCGGATTTTAAAAATATTTACACATGAGCATAAAGGGCCCATAGAGAGTATATATTATAAATTTCAGCTCCCTAGCTCAAACTTTGGATTTTCAAAAATTAATATACCCTTAGAATAGGTTATAAAAAAATTGTTTTATTTATTTGTGGGCGTGTCAGTGGGCGGATTTTGAAAATTTTTTATCCTGAGCAGTTTTAGGAGTCATAGATCATATATACAAAATTTCAGCTTTCTAGCTCAAAATTCGATTTTTTCCAAAATTCAGTTTTTTTGAGTTTGTGGGCGTGTCTGTGGGCGGATTTCAAAAATTCGTAAACTTGATTATTTCGGGACCCTAGAGAGTATATGGTTAAAATTTCAGCTCTCTAGGTCCAGTTTAAAGGCCTAATTTTTGGCTACAGACGGACGGACGGACGGACGGACGGACGGACGGACGGACATGGCTAGATCGACATTACTATCGATGCTGATCATAAATATAGTAACTTTTAGGGGTCTACGGGCAATATTAAGGTATGTTACAAACTATGCGTCAAAATTAATATACCCTTAGAATAGGGTATAAAAATCAATAGAGTTCCTCAATGCAATTTCAAAATTGATACTGTCATGTTCAGAGGACAGATCCTACTCCGTCAGGAAGTCAATATCCACTTCGTTCCCATAAAATTGCGAAAGAAAGGCATGTCTAAAAACTCCTGGATCACACCAATGCAACAACACATGCATTTGATTGGCCTCAGCGACGAAGTGTAGTAATCGGGAGGTCTGCTGCTGCTGCTGCTTCCCCCTCAAAAAGCCATCAAAATTCGCCATATTGCTTTCGGTATCGAATTTATCCCTCTCCGCTATGGCGGTACTAATACGAAGGAGCTCATGAGCCGCTTATCTCCCGCGCTGCTGTAGCGGTGGTATAATACCGTGATCCCTGTACCTGAATATTGTAAATTGTACGATAACACACTGTAATTGTTTAAACAAAATAAATATATCTGTCTGTCTGTTTTTTTTTTCTTAACTTAACATTTATCAACGGTATGAACCAGGCGATGTTCTCCCTTTCAAGTTTCAAAACCAACTGTAACTTATTAAATTTTAACTTAAGCGATGCACGCCTTTTCAAGATCGAAAACCAACTAGCCCGGAAAATGATCTCCAGCCTTGCCACCGATTCTCCACCACCATGCTTTCACTCCGGCGCCTTGTTTACGAACTTACAATAATTGCTATCGAGCAAAATGTATGTTTACGAACTAACAATTCTATTTTCTCGCCGGCTGCGATTCACACCACTGCACTCCCTACATTGTTTACTCAAGAATAACACAAATTTAGTTGCAGAAAAAATAATGGCCGTCTGGCAACTCATAATTACCAAAGACATTTCGCCACCTGCATACCCAAACTGTGCAGCGTGATCATGTCACGGTTGGCTGGTAGCAAAAAAAAATCGTCTCAGTCGTCGAGACAACCCTATTTTTCGCAGCTACACATGCCGGAAAAAAGATATAAGTTAATGTCTGGAAGAATGTATGAATTGAGGAATTTCGCCGGTGGTGACTTTCAGTGGTAAGGCACAGTGCGGGCAAAAAGTGCATGCAAGGTGATACTTTTTTCGCATTGGAAATTTTCTTTTAAAAAATTCTCTGCCCAGTACAATTTATTTCTTTGAATACAGATTTTTTTATTTGGTATTTATCATTTTCTTTGTTCATTTAATTAATTGCTCATTTAGTTTGCCAACGCATAATATATTATTTTTTTCCGATTCGAGTGCAAAATTCTTCCGTCAATTTTAATTCGGCCTAGCTTCCGTCAATCCACAATGAAATGAGTCAATGAACATCGATTTGTGATTACTATCACGAGAAGAATTTTGGTTCAATATTTTTGACATTTAATGAAAAAACTATTCTGATATTTTCGCGTTGGCGGAAAAAAAAAATGCTAGCGGAATAAATAAGTAAGAACTATTAATCGATTGGGCTTTTCATGGTTATCTCTTTTTCGGATTAAATTTAATAAGCAAAAAAAAAAATCCAACAAAATCAATTGATTTCTACAAAATCACAAGGATTTCCCTTTGTCCCATTTGATGTTGAAATTTCGCCCAGAGAAATAGATTTTTCCCATGATCCACCAGAAGTGAATCCCATAATAATATCCAATGACCTCATAACATGGTAAAAAATTTCAATTGAAAATCTTCATCCTCTCGCCCATCCAATTGCCAATATGCACTTTATGCCGAAGTTACGTGTCTACTGTGTTTATTTTTTTAAATATTATACCCATTAATTTTGATGACAAAACTGTAAGGCGGCGCAAGGTGGTTTATAAACGCCCACATTGAGAGATATTTTCTTCACCGAAAGTACCCAATTGAACGTAAATGGCGTAAAATTGAGAGGGCATTTGACTAAAAACAGGAAGGTGACTAACCGACAATTACAGCGACAAAGTGATTGCAATAAAAGGACAGGCAACGTCTGTCTCTCAAACCCAGAAAGCGTTACGGATGCTCCTTAACTTTGTATTCTTTGAAGGTTAATGCTCGAAAATCCTTTTCTCACAATCTCTACCATCTGCACTGCCAAAAGAAAACCTTTTCTTTTCATGTGGAAAATTGTCATACCCATATGCTAGCCAAAGGTCGAATGCATTCTGCATGCATAGAATTCGTGAGATAGGGCAACTGATATAAAAACATATAGACCAAAATAAGATAAATAACTTGGTTGAACATGCACAATCGCAGCATATGGAAGACATACACTACACACTTGAATTGGGATGAGTATGTCGAAGTAGGAGTTAGGAGACTGAAAAGAGGTAAATGGGATTCAAAACCTGATAAAATGTGGCAAACTTCCAGGAGTCATTTTTTGCGGTAAACACTTTATAACATATTGCATGTTAGGTACTTGCGGGCAGAAATAAAACGACTTCTGGTTGTGTTGTTGTTTTGCTTTCTTTTTTACATTTCAATTGAATTAGGGTTGTCTGAATTTTTTTGATTTTAGCCTTTGTCGTTGTCTTTGCCATTTTAAAATGTAACATTTATTTTGCTTGTCTCGCTTGTTTGTACGTATGAGTGCACTTAAGGTTGACAACAATTCAATTTGTTTCCATCGATTCAGATGTCGTTCAAGCAACGTGAGACACATTTTGAATTTGAATATTTTCTAAAAGCGCTCACCCCCAAATGTTCAACTTAAATGGTTAAAATGTGACTACCGTGTAGAATCATGGTAATGGAATTGGAAAGAGATTATGAATTTATTTTATAGAATAAGTTCATTTAGAACATGTTCTATCGAACGCGACAACATCTGGCCAACCCAATGTAGTCGACGTGTTTTAGCTTTTTGACACTTTTTGATACAGCGCATAGAGTTCGCGGTTATGTTTTTTCCTACATTCGCCAAGTATCCAGTCTCCTATCCTGCATATCATACAAACCATGGTGGCTCGGCGGGTCGGCCGATTTAGCGTATTTTGTGGAACACGGATTCGGTAGTGTATTGGAACCCCTTTTTGCAAATTGCAACTCACAACAATTAAAGTCAATTAATATATACGTACATATAATCGAACAAACATAGCTTGTTGAATAGGTATCAAAAAACTGAACGAGCTAATACGCATGCCTCTGATTCTGAAGGGCGAAAAATAATGGAAGTCCATTTGTCCATCTGCTTTGCTTACACCAACTTAAGGATATGTCCCATTACATGCAAATAGTAGGTCTGTTCGCGAACTAATATGCAAACGTAAATTTATATAAACTTTCGTGCAAAACTACACAAACGCGTTCGCGTACTGAGAAAATGGTAAAAAGATGAACGAAAGAAAAATGTACTTTCGTTCATTTTTCTTCCCACAGAATTTCAGCTGGACAAAAAATGAAAACTGTTAAATGATGAGATCGTATGAGTTTGCCAGCAAAAAAAAACAGCGGTTTCTTCTTTTCAAGTCAAACTTAGACGTTTTTCACCTTTTTACACAAAAGCGTTCGCGTACTTTTCTTTGAAATGAGAGGATTCTCTCTCGATTTTGGAGATTTGACAGTTTTCATTTTTCTACACATAAAGTACGCCTGTCAAATACCTGCCACCTGATACGAGCAAAAGCATGACAATCACAGAGGAAATTTTCCGCAGCGTAATCGCTTTCTCCATAGGCTTCGCAGTTTGTGGTATCACTTAAGCATAGCGCCTTCAGATGCTTGGCCAAAGCGTAATGGCCCGTAAGAACGCCAGTAATTTGTCTGCAGTCTTTTCTGTTGAGAGAAACAAGAATGCGACAGATTTTTTACGGACAGGGGAGAATTCGCTTAGTCTGTCTGCACTCTGGATGCCACCAGCGATTGTGTTCAAATGAAACCTCACCGTCAATGGAAGCCATGACCGAAGACGCAGCAAGACATCACGCCGGTTCAAGTCTTGAGAAGTATTCCCTTGAGAACTGTTTAGCAATTTCATCGGAGATCTCATTTGCTGTAAACCCATTATGACCTGGGACCAAGATAAGTCTTAGTGAATTCAGCCTTCCGACTGAATTCAGAAAGATCTTGCACTCACGAACTATTTTCTTGGCTCAGCCCGACTGTCGCTACCGACGCAGATACTTTGCCCCGTCCACCTGCTCCACACCTCATAGTTCATTGTCATTAGGATAGCATAAGTCTCCGTTTGGAAGACTGAGGCACGTTTGCCTAACGAGAAGAAGAGTCTAATGTTGTCGGTCTCATTCAGCCTTCCGACTGAATTCAGAAAGATCTTGCACTCACGAACTATTTTCTTGGCTCAGCCCGACTGTCGCTACCGACGCAGATACTTTGCCCCGTCCACCTGCTCCACACCTCATAGTTCATTGTCATTAGGATAGCATAAGTCTCCGTTTGGAAGACTGAGGCACGTTTGCCTAACGAGAAGAAGAGTCTAATGTTGTCGGTCTCCATGAAGACACCAGCACCAGATCCTTGAGCGGTTTTGGACCCATCCGTGAAGCTTCGACTGCATTCCTTTCCAAGCTCAGAGTCTGGCATGAGCCAGTCCTGAACACGAGGAAAGTCGACTTCGCAGTTGCGCTTCAGCCAAAGTTGCGATGTCATTGCATCGGACGGCATATCCATAAGACAGGAGTCGAAGGACAACCGTCGCGCAAGTTCATCAAAACTCCAGTGCGAGTTATAAAAAAAAAAGTGTGCTTAAGACCATACGACTGAAGTAAAACTTCTTTCGCTCCATCTAATTTAAATTGTGGGCGTGTCAGGGGGCGAATTTTGAAAATATTTACACATGAGCATCAAGGGCGCCTGGAGAGTCTATCACCCCTATCGTGGAATCCGTCGGATCTGAGATTCACTTCACTTATTCGATTCATGTGAACAGAAAATAGCTTTCGTGGGATCCGTCGGATACTCTCCCTTACCGACCACTATTTGTGATTAGGAAATTCAATTGTGACAGTTCATTTCAAACACATTTGTTTTGTAAAAATTATCTCATTCACGTTACCGACATGCGGATGGTTCACGTCTGCGGATTGCACGATGCAAATTGTTTACTATTAGCGGATCGTTCCCCCCGACGGATTCCACGATAGTGGTGTATATTATAAATTTCAGCTCCCTAACTCAAACTTTGTTTTTTTTTGTAAATTTTGGGCGTGTCAGTGGGCGAATTTTTAAAAATATTTACACATGAGCATCAAAGGCCTCCCTAACTCAAACTTAGGTTTTTTTGCCGTCCGACCTGAAAATCTAACGATGACGGTGACGCTCTATATTTCCAACTAATGAACTGCGATTCATCGACACAATGACTTTACTCACTTCCGGTAAATTCCATCTGTCGGCAATTGTTCTCCTTTGAACCGGTTTGGATAGATTATGAGCTTTTTTATTTAAAAAAAAAAAAAAAAAAAAAAAGGAAATCCAAATCCCAGAGCACTCATACCCGGTAACGGTACTACCAGGCGCAAATCCTTCTTTTGGGGTAGAGGCATGTGAATGGGTGGCGTATGTTGTTGCTCCCCGTGAGGATTGAACCTGCACCGCACGGGTCGCAAGCCAACACACTAACCTCTACACCGTCGCCACCCACTGAGCTTAGCTTAGTATTGCCCTCTATTGAGGAGATTCAAGCGTGTTTACCCATTCCACGAAACTTTCCGCCGAAAGTTTGTAACAAAAGAGTGTACGTTTGTCTACACTTCGGTATTGCCGGAAGTCTACGTTTGCGCCGGAAGTTTACATTGGTCTACACTTTCGTGTCGCATTCACCAGCTTACTCCCCAAGTCAAGCGTGCGTAAAGAAGTTTATCTTCAATAATTTCTCGTTTTCCCAAATTGAATTTTTGTAATAATGTTGAAATGAAAATGTATAATATTATACAATGAATTTGTTTACTTTTGCTGTAAAAATCAAAACAAAGAATTATTAGAAATTAGAAAAAAAGGTGTGAGCCACGCTGCACTCACGGTATAGTTCATGTGGAAACATGTAGGCACAGTTGCGCGTTAGCTACCTGATTTGTTATGTAGCTAACGCCATAACTAAGAAACTAACGTAGTTAAATTAGCTGCGCTAAAAATGCAATCGATTTGGTGCATAGCTATCATAATGACAACTAATTTTTGCTATTAGCTATTAGTTGCAAGTTATGTTGTGTAACTAAGCTCGTTAAGTTGCCAAAGTTAGTTGCGGATGATAACTAAAAGTTGGTTAGTTTTTAGCTGTAGCTTTTTAGCTGCCTAGGTAATAACTAATAACTAAATTAAATTTTTTTATTTTGCTATAATGGTGATAATTTATTGGGATTTATTATGCATATTGCCTTTAAAATAAAAATTGATAGAATGTCCCTTTTATTTTACATCAGGCTATTTTACAAAGAGGTCCTTGGAGCCACAATAATTAAACCCGAAAAAGGATATTTTCCCAAAATGTCTTTAGAAACGGCACGGTATATTATATGAGTCCAATGTTATTTGAATGAGGGGTGCTAGGAACAACAAACATTTTGGTAAAACATCCTTTTTCGACTATTAAGGACCTTTCTTGTTGTTGCAAGGACCTCTTAGTCAAATAACATTGATCAGGGATATACCGTGTGGATTCTAAGGGCATTTTGGAAAAATATCCTTTTTCGACTTTTAAGGACCTTTTTTGTTGTTGCAAGGACCTCTTAGTCAAATAACATTGAACACAGATATACCGTGTGGATTCTAACGGCATTTGGGAAAAATATCCTTTCTTCGACTTTTAACGACCTTTTTTGTTGTTGCAAGGACCTCTTAGTCAAATAACATTAAACACAGATATACCGTGTGCATTGTAAGGGCATTTTGGAAAAATATCCTTACTTCGACTTTTAAGGACCTTTTTTGTTGTTGCAAGGACCTCTTAGTCAAATAACATTGAACACAGATATACCGTGTGGATTCTAACGGCATTTTGGAAAAATATCCTTTCTTCGACTTTTGACGACCTTTTTTGTTGTTGCAAGGACCTCTTAGTCAAATAACATTAAACACAGATATACCGTGTGCATTCTAAGGGCATTTTGGAAAAATATCCTTTCTTCGACTTTTAACGACCTTTTTTGTTGTTGCAAGGACCTCTTAGTCAAATAACATTGAACACAGATATACCGTGTGGATTCTAACGGCATTTTGGAAAAATATCCTTTCTTCGACTTTTAAAGACCTTCTTTGTTGTTGCAAGGACCTTTCAATTATTCAAAACAAATCTACTTCCACACAACTTCCCGGTGTTTCGTAAGGACATAATAATCTCTAAAATTGAACATAATTAAAACTGGAAAATGTATAACGAATTAATAAATCGATTTCGGACATTTATTCACAAAGTCCCATCACTGATTGGTAATACAAAGTCCCATCACTGAAGTCTACGTTTGTCTACACTTCCGTTACACCGTAAGGTATACACCTCGTTGCGCCAGAAGTCTACATTGGTCTACACTTCCGTCTCGCCGGAAGTCTACATTGGTCTACACTTCCGTGTCGCATTCACCAGCTTACCCCCAAGTCAACCGTGCGTAAAGAAGTTTTACTTCAAAAAGCGGCCAAGTGCGAGTCGGACTCGCCCATGAAGGGTTCCGCGCGAATTATAATTATTATTTACTTAGGCACCTATTACAGATTTATTTTTAGAAAATAATGGTTCATGGTTTACGCATAAGGTTTATGTTTATGAAATTAAATGTTTTTTTTTATATTTGAGTTGATTGAATGAAAGGTAAATTGCGGTTTACGATTTAGGTATGACGTATTAAAAAAAAACTACTTACTAGATCTCGTTCAAACCAATTTTCGGTGGAAGTTTGCATGGTAATGTATATCATACATTTTTGTTAGTTTTATCATACCCTTATTTTAGAAGTTAGATGGTGGGGGAGGGGGGGGGGACACATTTTACTACTTTGGTTCACAGAATACATCTACTTACCAACAGTATAGTTCTTATAGTTTCGGAAAAAAGTGGCTGTGACATTCCCGGACAGACAGACAGACAGACAGACAGCCAGACAGACAGATAGACATGACGAATCTATAAGGTTTCCGTTTATTCCCATTTGGCTACGGAACCCTAAAAAAGCCACCTCTTCTTAAACGTGAGATAAACATCAAGAGTCGAGGGGTTCATTAATGTATCTTGGTAGGAGCGAGACGAACTGCGAAAGGCCCCGTGCAGCCGAGAAATACCTTCCTTTGGAGTTTGGCGAAAGCAGCAGTAACGTACTTACGTGAAGGCGTATTCCACCAAACAACCGATGCGTATGCTAGAAATGGTCTTATCATAGCCGCATAAATCCATAGGACTTTTTTCGGCGATAAGCACCATATATTGCCGAAAACCCTCGTTTGGTTTAATATAGCACCTAGTTATATAGAAAAGATTCGGGTTTTGGAGAGACAATGCCTTAGGGCATGTCTCCGGTTGTTTCGAACTCCTGAATCCGCCTATATAAAATACTATCTGAACAAGGTCCTATACGATGGGGCTCAGTTGAATAGGATTGACAATTTCCTCATTAAGGTGACTCGAAGGCACGTTGCAAGGGCGATGGCCAGCGACAATAGCATGATATTTGGAGCTTACTAGGACAATGAAATGTAGATAGGGAGTACGCTGCGGTCTGGCTTTATACCGCCGGAGGCATTTATCCATATTGATGCGAAAGGGCTGGTACAGACGAGGGATGGTATCCCGGTATTATATCAGCGCTACCACAGCTAGAGCGATAAGCGGCTCATACGCTGCGGGGCGTCGCCAATGCTCATGAGCTCCTCCGTTTTAGTACCGCAATAGCGGAGAGAGATAAATTCGATCCGGAAAAGCATTTCTCCGAATTTTGGTGGCTTATTGAAGGGGGAGGGGTCAACATGCCCTCCCAGGACGGTGCGTTACTCTAGGCAACATCCTCTTAGTTTATAAGTTAGATTAAGTTAGCTAGGTCATTTTGGGAAAGGCCGGGTTCGCCAACTTGTGGTGGTGCTTCTGGAAGAAGATTGACGCTGTAAGGCTTCAGTCGGCTCACAGTGGCGCGTTTGCACATTGGCGACTGCCAGGCGCTCGGAAAGCAATTGGGCTTTTGACCACTTGTTGCGTAAGGCAATGAGTGCTCAGATTCCCAATTATAGTTAGAATACGTTAAGTAGTTTAAGTAAGTATAGTAGGCAGTTTCTAATTTGTTTTTACATAAAAATATAAAATTTGATAAAGTTGAAGAGTTTTTTCTTGATTTTCTAAGCTAAGTATTTAAATTGTTCAGTGTGGTTTTGTCGCTAGGCAGCCTTGTCTGTATCGTCGCCTGAGAATTGTTTTGTTCCATATGCCTTTGGCACTTTTTCGAGAAAAACGTATTTAAAGGTTTGCGTACCTACTTGGTACTCCGAAACTGTGTGAATCGATTTTCTTTTTATTTTTTTAATTTGAAATTAGTCTTATAAAGAGTTCACCTACCAATTTTCAAACTGCCCTATTCATTAGATTTCCTTAATCAACTGATTAACAGTGTCTCTACTAAGTCACGTCAAATGAGTTAATTTGACTTTTACTTAGATCTCAAAAAAGTTTATTCATAAAATTAATTTTGCCATGTAGTAGCTAATCAATCAATTAAGCGAAACTAAGCTGAAAATCTGGCAGCACTCTCGGTCTTCTGTGTTACTTTTAAATTTTGACAGCTCATATAAATTTGAAAAAGAAAACAAAGAACGAATTATTGTCACAAATTTAAACTTTTTCTTCAAACGAAGGGAAATATAATAGAAGAACATGCGGAAAAAATTTAATCGATTTTGATGATCAGGGAACTGCGTTTAAAAGGTATTCAAGAAGAACATGACTCGGCGATGAAGAAATTTTCTCATAAATGAACAATTGTTATTTGTATTATTTTAATAAGCTTTATTAAACACAATCATTAAAAATGTAAATGAACAAATAATCAACGATTGATTTCTCGTCGGCTTGGGTTTGACAATATTGACCAATCTGCTTCAGCTTCCTCTCGATTATAAGGTTCTATAAAGGAAGTAAAAAAGGTAGGTATTAAGTGGTAAAATGATCTGTGAATGGTATTATTGCCTTGTGGTTCGTTTAAATAGAGTGCTAAGTTATGAAGAACTGCTAGCGCTATTACAGTAGTTTTAACGGAATCTATAGGCCCTCTCATACCATTGAGCAGTATGCGAAACCTTTGCTTCCAGACTCCAAAACAGCGTTCAACAACGTTTCTCGTGCCGATATGAGAAGCGTTGTATCTACGTTCTTGTTCTGTTCGAGGGTACAGTATGGGAGTAAACAGATGCGATGAACAAGCATATCCGCCATCACCAAGTAGACGTCCTTTAAAGTCTCCGCGTTCAAAACGCTTTTTAATGCGGCTTTCCCGAAATATACGAGAATCGTGTGTACTTCCGCGCCAATGACAAACAATATCTCTAATTTTTAGACACGAATCGCAGACAACCTAAAGAATAATTTTACTTTAAGATGATTAGATTCACGTATTAACAGCAACGAACTTGTGTATTTATAGAGTAATATCCTTTCCTATTTAAGTAGTATTGACTTGCATCTCCTTTTACTTTTTGAATTTTGATGTGAGTACAGTCAATCGCACCTATTACATCAGGAAATCCTTTGATACTTCTGAATTTTGAGATCACATCAATTTGTTCTGAAGCCAGTGATGGCATATTTATATAAATTGGTCTTTTCGAGGCAAATGCTCTCGAAACCTTCGAACATATTCGCCTGAGAGTAGGTTGGCTAAATCCATGAATATCTGCGCTGTCGTCTTGAATCTACGAAATGAATAGAGGATTACATTTTAAACGGCTTGGCTTACTTCATTCCGACCCCAATATCCAATAGCTACCATTATCTGGAGTTCAACATCGATATGCCCACCTCTCCGGTCACCCTCCAGATCACCTCGAACGATTTCAATTAGTTTTTTCATGTTTTTTTACAGAATCTATATTTATTTCTGAATTCACTTTCATTGAGATCCAAAGGATTAAAACGTGGTTTATAGTTTTTTAAACGCCTTCTGTTACCAATATTATTGATCAATATATTAAAATTATCTAAAAAACTCGAAAACGTATCTGCCATATTTATCTGGTTTTATATTCTTTCTGAGCACAACGGGAAAATGAAAGTTAATTCACTGCTAAATGCGAAATTCGGCATTTAATTTTTTGACATTTGATTAAGTGTGAATTATCTTTAAGAAAAGTTTTTGAATAAAGTTTTCTTAAATTAAACTAAGATTAGGTCTGAATCAGCTTTAATTAAGTGTTATGAATATGGCTGAATGTGTTTTGCCAAACCGTTAACAAGCCACGTTAATTAACGTAAAAGTCTCCTTTTTTGACTTGTGTCCCACCACCTACATTTTGAAACTGATTTTTTTGTCCATACACATGGAACACAAAAAAATGGATATGGCACAAAGCAATTCTCATCCAAAATATCTGAAAGGCAAGAAAGCATGTAGTTGGATGCTAAAATTTGAAAAGAAAAATCGATTTCATCTTTTTTGTAAACAAAGTTTTTATTCAAAAAATACAATGAAATAAGAAAATTATTTAAAGTGTTTAGCATTAAACCAGTGAGTGAAAAATGTGAAAAATGTCAGATCAAATCAGAAAAGTACAGCTTCGAGTCATAATGTTCTCCTCTCAGCTGCGAAATTTCAAATAGATAATCCTCTTTGTTTTCTAGTGAATTTTGAGTGAGCATTGCACAGTCAATGTTAGGCCTGATGTCGATTTGGTCACAATTTGAACTCGTTCCATGTTATGCTTTCATTTTTTTTTAATAAATATGCGAACATTTGTAACATTAAACTAAGAAATACGATATCTCATGCCAAACAAATAAATCAGTTGGCATCAGTACAATTTGAATTTTCAAATCTGACACATTTCACTCACTTGCCCTATCTCAAAACTAGGTACAGAAAAACTTGTGCTAAACTGATCTGCACAGCTTGATGGAAGAAAAATTGACAGAATGTAGAACACTTTGCGGACATTTTTTTACTCATGGAACACCAAATCTTGTGCTTTTCCGATTTTTTCTGTATTTATCTGTGCAGCTAAGGTTCATTAAACACATCTATTGAAACCATATTCAATGATTGACTGCTTGTACGTCTGCAACTAGGTTTTGCGTTTGCACCACTATTCATCACAGCACCGAATTCATATCTTTATAATATCGAATATTATCCACACTACTGTAATGGAGGTGGAACAAACCAATTTTAAAATTTTGTTTGCGATCAGTGCCACATACATAGCTTTTCTTTAACACGAGTGCACGTAGGACAAACCAATTCTCAACTGATATTTTCTGTATCTCTTATCGCAGTGATATGCATGCACGTGGAACAAAACAATTGTCACAAAAAAATTGCGATAAATTATATGAAAAATTTGTCCCAAACGCCAAAAAATGGTTTATGGCACAAAAAAATTCTACAAACTGTTGATTTTGGTGGATATGGGACAAAGTCGATGTTCGATATCTCGGGATTGCAAAGACTAATAGCAAATCAAATCACAGATTTAAAAAGAGCATACAAAATTACCACAGAATCCGTTCCTAACTCAAAAACGACAAAAGCGGCGTATGGATCAAAACAATTCTCAGGCGACGTGTTGCCAACGTTTTCAGCTTCCCGCTTTTCTGTAATAAGTTCACATATTTCGTGAGGATAAGAGTTTAGCATAATCTTGTTTGATCTCCCAAAATATCGAACAAGATTGCAACCCTTGGAGCTTTTTGTAAATTGAGTGTAAATATATATCTACTGTTTCTTCTAGTTGATCTTCTTTTTGACTAGCTGATGATAGTTGGGTATTTTCTTCCAACTTATATCTGAAGTATTTCCTACCAGTCATTTTATTAACTTGTTTTCGGCTATGTTATTTTATTATTATATTATCGCCGAGTGTAAGAAGTATTAAAAAGGGGTTGGGGACACAATCCCGAAAATCAAAATCCCGAAAATCCAAAATCCCGAAAAGCCAATATCCTGAAAACAGAATCCCGAAAAACGAATCCCGAAAACGAAATCTGGAAAAATTATATTTGCGCAAATTTTTCATTTTATATAATTTTTCCAGATTTCGTTTTCGGGATTCTTTATTTGATTTTGAATGTAAAACAGTCAAGTGTTTGCCCATTCCATTTACCGTAATAATGTTTGCAATTGTTTGCGTTGTAATGTTTTGCAATTCGCAATGTGCATTCAGTTGAGCTGATCTCAAATAGTGTGATAGCTGACCGACTAGATTTTTGTTAGACAGTGAACATCGTAATACAAAGTGAGTATCGTGCATGCCTTTATAATTAAAAACTTTATATTATCAGTGACATTTTGTGTTTTAAGTCTTAAGTAGAAATGAACATCGTGAAAACCACCTAACAGCGTGAGAAACTGCTTATTAACGGCTACAAAAAATACAAGGATACATTTTACTGGGAGTGTGAGCAGCGAAAGCGTTCTGAAATAGTTATCAAAGATTAATTGCGTACAATATGAACTTGTATTAATAATTGTTTTGTCATGGATCGTTTTTGATATGTTTTTGTAAATAAATAAAATTTTTAGTTTCATTTTCGGGATTTTGGTCTTTCGGAATTTTGGATTTTCGGGATTGTGGCTTTTCGGGATTGTGGGTTTTCGGGATTTTAGTTTTTCGGGATTGTGGCTTTTCGGAATTTTGGATTTTCGGGATTTTGGGCTTTCGGGATTACGTTTTTCGGGATTCTGTCCGACTCCCATTAAAAAGACCTTATTGAAGATCAGGCCCTTTTTCTACATTTATATCATTTGAAGATATTTTATTTGATACAAAGACGCCAACAACATCTGGGGTTTAATTTCTACCTGTTGTTAATAGTTTAATATAGTTCTCTGCATTTAACATTTGTTAATAATCGCCAATATTTATTTTTGGAATTAAAATCCCCTCCCGCGATTAATCTTTTGTGAAATATGCGGAAAAGACTTTAAATACAATTTTGCTTTAGTCTATAGGGTGCCGTGAACCAACGACCATACCACGTCGAGTTAATCGGTTCTCGTCAGATCACGTGGTATCACAATGGACATAAATTGCTCTAAGTGTGTCGGCTTCTGCCGACAGCTACAAAAACCTAACCTAACCTAACCTATATGGTGCCGTGAAATAAGGCCAACTTTCACCTTATGAAAGTGACATAAGGCTCACCGAACTCACTTACCCAAAGTGAATTAAGGACAAATGCTAAAATTGTCCCACTTCACAATAAAAAAAATCCCCTACAAAACGCCTACCCAACCTTGCATCTACTCCGAATCCAACAGACACTCCAAGCAGGGGGTTGGGAGGGGTAACCTGCTCCCCATATACATTACTTTGTTTATGGGATCTACCATAACAGTCTCGCTGCGCGGTTAAAATGGTCTAAAACTCTGGACACCTCTTCGACTAACAAAAAAAATATATTCTAATAATTGAACAACCTTTGGCCTTATTTCACTGACTCGCAGTGAAATTAAGTAGCTTTCATAAATTGAAAGCGCAATATGGCCAATCGGGCGTTATTTCACTTTGTCAAATTTAAATAAGACCGACTGTATAAAATTGTCTTTATTAGACTTTTCAACAGCGAAATATACTCCTCCCCACTTGAATAGGACACCCCTTACGCCTGTTTTCTATCCTTCATGCTAGAGACTTAATTTTTTTTGTAAATAAAAGTTAATTGAATTGCTGTAATTTGATCAGAAGGAAGATTCAATGCTAAAGTTTTCAGTTTTAACAAAATATTATCAATCAAAAACCGGCAAAATGCGGGGTCGAAAATTTGCGCCACTTGAATAGGGCACTTCAATAAAAAAAAACATTTTAGAGATTTCTGATTTTTTTTATTATAAAAATAACTTAAATTTAAGATAATTGGAGTATTTTACATTCAGAAAAAAACTGTTAATAGTGTGTTGAGCCACCTCTCTGTTTGGATGGGATGTATACAAATTAGTCAAATAGTTCAGTGAAATCGAGCTCCAAGCTAATTTGATGGCTTGGGTTAGTTCGAGTATACTCGAATATTGTTGTCCTGATCCGTATACTTGACGTGTCAAACATCCCCAAACATTTTCAATGATATTTAAATCCGGAGAATAGGGCGGCCAGCTTAATAGCTCCACATTTTGGGTCTGTATATGGGTTTTAACTACCCGAGCTGTATGTATTGGCGCATTATCATATTTATAAATCCACGGCAGGGGTCCCAAAAGGGTATGAAAGTATGGAAAGGCCTTTTTCAATATGCCATTGTAGGTTAGGTTAGGTTAGGTATGTGGGTTGATGAGGCAGCGGTGTTGATGCTGCATCATCGCACTCAGGTCAGTGTTGACCCATTGTGATGCCCATAGGGGGTCCACGTGTGTTGGTTGTGGTGCCTTCCTTGTCTCGTTGGTGATGTCAATCACATCCTCTCCAGCCATCCGGTTTTTGCTGAGAACCTGAAAAGATTGGAAAGAGGGATTTCGGATAGTTCCGTTAGGCTGTGGAAAAAATAGTTTCCTAAAGTTCTCTTTCTTAATTGACTGAGGCTTGGGCAGTGGCACAGAAAGTGGACAGTGTCCTCGTGTGCCTCCTCATCGCCACAGCCTCTACAAAGGTCGTCGTCAGTGAGACGCATTTTCAGTCTGTGGCTCCCCAGAAGGTTGTGTCCAGTGAGTATTCCCACCAACATCGAAACAGATTTCCTGTTTTTTCGATGGAGCTTGTGGGTTCTCGCTTTATCATAGTCAGCCCACATTTTTTGGATGTTTTGCAGGTAGAAAGGGTATTCCACCTGTTTTCGGCGATCTCCAGGATTTTCTGCCCCACCCGTGCTTTGAGGTCACACAATGGCGGTTTGACAGACTGGTCCGCCTGTTCATTTTGTATTTTTTTTTGTATTTTATTAGATATTGTTCATAAATTTTTACAAAAACATTTGATTTGCCCGCAAAACCATTAGGTATGTCTGCAGGCGGTTATTTTTATAAATGTAAATATAAAAAGTGACTTTTCAATAGAAATATAAAAAAAATCGAAATTAATGAAAATCAATACATCTTAATCTTTCAATATATGTATGTTTAGATACTAAAAGCGCATATACAATCACAAAGAACAAAGTTAACAGAAAAGAAAAATTAGTTTACCCATTTAGACCCAGCGTTGCGATTTCGCAACAGTGGACACCATGTCACAACACGATTTTTCTTAACAGTACCGTTGATTGCAGTGAATCTTGCTCTATTCTCTTGTGCATGAATAATCTTGCACAAACGGATTGTGTTTGCTGTTATTATCGCGTTGAGTTGTTCTTCAAGTCTACTTTTTTAGGAGTGCTTATTTTTTTGTGTAAAAAACATAAACTCAATGGATAAAAATCATGCAATGTGGATGCAATAATAAGAATATTGTTTAGTTGTTCCGTTTGTGTACATACCAAACATAAAAATAAAGGAAATGAATGCGAATAAATCTAATTGGTTTACGTTTATTGACTTCGCAAATTCAGTTGTTGCGAAAACGCAACGCTGGGTCAATGTACATATCGCACCCTCAATACAATAGAGCGATAAGTCAAAAAATGGCATTTTGAGAAAACCCTATATTTAAATTTCAGAAATACACTTTTACCTGTAACTTTTATATAGAAAGACTAAATTATGATGTATAAACTGAATTATAGGAATAGAACACTAAGATTCCAGATTTTCTAAAAGAAAATAATTAAAAACCTTTATTTGACATAAATAATCGACTTTTTTTATTTAAATTTTAGAAACAATACACAAATTATAATGCTATAGGGTGATAAGTCAAATTATCGCCATGCTGCATCAAAATAACTAAACAGTAGGAGAGAGTTATTTTGGCTTGTATCTCTGTTGTACTAAAACAAATAAAGTTTTTTCATTTTGTTTCTCTGTTGCATTAGAACAAAAGAAAATTGTAAGTGTTTTGTTTCGCGATGTTTCTGTTTATGTCAGGTTTTTTGCACAAAACTTGAAAAAAAATCTTGTTATTTGGGGTGATTTTGGATTATATCCATATTGCATTAAAATGAATTTTAGTGAAAAAAAAGGAAATATTTTGAGAAAGCTGTGTATAGCATTGGAGCGTTTTTAATATTTTAATTTACTGTTGAATCGATTTTTTAGAAATAGTGCTATAACTCGTCTATTTTTCTTACTCTGAGAACGCCAAGCCCCTTAAAAAAATCGTAATTTTATAGCAAACAATTGCTCATCCTTAACTCAAAAATTACATTTTTTGACTTATCGCTCTATTGTATTGAGGGTGCGATATAAGCACATAAAGGTTTTTGTTTTTTTTAGGACTAAACCTTTGACTCTGTCGGAGATTTTGGACGAGCTGGAATATAATAAAAGCCCCTGAAACTATTTTCTTGCTACCACCTACAGACGGTGCAATTACAGACGAAGACTCTGGAGAAGAGGATTGTGCTGACCCCAATAGAATGAACTTCAACCAGCTTTTAGCTGAGGTAGAAGTAAGTGCAAAAAACAGTGATGTAGATGTTGAAGAAGAGTGGGTGAACATTAGTAAAATTGAGCAAAGCTGGCGCAAAGGTGATGAGGATGGCTTACACCTAAACTCATTTTATTATAAATTCAAACCGTGGAAAGGAGCATTGTCAGGGAAAACAGGCTAAAAAACATAAATATGGTAGATAAAAAAAAATTCAACAGGGAGAAAAGGGGAGTGTACCAATCTTTGGTTGACAAGAACAATCAACATCTTCTGACTCGTTGGAAAGATAATCAGGGACTCTCAATGCTTCCTAATGTGCACGGTCTTCATCCAATTGGTGGTGCCAAGAGGTCCAACAACGAGACAAAAACAAAATGCGATGTTCCGCAACCTTTCGTCAACAAGCAATACAATACATACATGGGCGGAGTTGACCAATTAGGCAACAATGTATCGAATTCCAGGATTTCAACTCGCGGAAAGAAGTGGTACTGTCCTATATTTATGTGGATGCTAGATGTTGCGGTTGCGAATGCCTGGACACTGTCGAGAAGCTTTGGGATGAAATTGGATGCTCTGGAGTTTCGTCGTCAAATAGTTGCTGCGCCACTGGGTGCTGGATGTCCTTCAAAATTTACCACGTTTCTTCGAGGTGGTAACCATATATTGTAACAAGAGGCTGCGATGTCGAGCTTGTGGAAGCCAAACGGTGAAAAAGTGTGGAACGTGTGATGTTGCACTTCACGACAAATGTTTTTTAATTTTTCATGCGAATCTAAAATAGTCTCACTGTTTTTTCTTTATGTATAGTTTTCTTTAAAAGTGAATTAAATGAAAATAATAAAAAAAAAAATTGTGTGTACGTGTATGTACCTACTTAGACCCAGTGTTGCGTTTTCGCAACACCTCATAACTCCACTTTTACTTATGGGAAAAATATTTCGACTTGACTTATTGATTTTAGAGCAGAATACCATCAAAACCTGAAAAAATCATTAAAAATGGAAGGAAAAATTAATTCGGGTCTAAATGGGTTAAGAAATGAATTTTTAAGCTTTTTTTACGTACCTATATTTGGATTTGTTATATTTTTTTAAGTTTTGTGGTAGTTGGTTCAATATTTGTGGAACTATATACTTAAGTTGTTTTTTACCATACTTGGTATATCAAATAGACATCGTGCTCGCCTTCGTGTGTTGACTTCGTGTCGAATCGCTACTTTAAAACGATCATCTTCATAATACTCCAGTGTGACTGTCATTCGAAAAATGTTTTTAACGGGTAGATAGATATAGATAGATTTATTTCGCATAATATTGATTTACATTCGGTACGCTACCACACATTTTACATAAGTAAAGAGATGTGACATTTTTGTATGTTACTACTGAAACAATATATTTGACAAATCTGAAGAGAATTCTTATTTACAAAATAGCAATCTTTTTGAAGGAAAGTGCGAGAAAAACCTTCAATTTAACAAAAAGAAAAAAGAAAAAAATAAATAAATAAAAAATAAATAAATTAATAAAGAAGTAAGTAAATAAATAATAAATAAATAGGTCAATAAATAAGTAGATAAATAATAAACAAATGAAAAATAAATAAATTAATAGATAATTAGATAAATAAATAAATAAATAAATAAATAAATAAAAACAATAAACAAATAAACGAATAAACAGGTAAATAAATAAATTAACAGATAATTAGATAAATAAATAAATAAATGATAGATAAATAAATAAATAAATAAATAGATAAATAAATAAATAAACAAATACAAAAAATAAACAGGTAAATAAATAAATTATTAAATAATTAATAAATAAATAAATAAATAAAATGCAAATATATAAATAGACGAATAAATAGATATATATACATATATATAAGCAAATAAAGAAACACATAAGTAGGTATATAAACAGGAACAACATAAGATGGAATTTAAAGACTCATTTGATGGATCAGGGGATTTTCTGAAAAGCTATTTTTACTTATAAAGTTTGCGGTAAGTTTTTGGATTCTATCACAAATCATTTCAACATTCGCTCTTCTGTGCAAATCTAATGTTGAGTAATGCCATGGTGGATTCAACATCATTTTTAATACTTTATTTTGAGCTATTTGCAGCTTCTTAATGTGACATTTTGCACAATTTCCCCATACTTGGCACCCATAAAGAAGAATGGCTTGAAAAATAACCTTATGCATTATTAATTTGTTTTCAGTGGATAGTTTTGATCCTCTGTTGATAAAGGGGTATAACATTTTAATGGCGATGTTAATTTTTTTTATAGTTTTGCTGGTGTGATCTTGAAAAGTTAACCTTGGATCAAGATGCACACCCAGGTACTTCACAGATGGTGCCCAAGTAATGTTAGACCCGTTAATATCTATTTGGCTATTTGGAAGATTGCACTATTTTCTTTTTCTGGTAAAAAAGATGGCATGCATTTTCTCAGCGTTCAATTTGATTTTCCATTTTTTAAAATAACTTGCTAATATTTCCATCGCATTTTGTAGATTCCTCTCAACGTTGAGAGCGAATATATGTGATGAAAAAATTGCAGTGTCATCCGCGTAAATACCAATTTCACAGTTCGGTACACTCGGTAAATCAGAAGTGTATATATTGTATAAAATAAGCCCGAGTACGGAACCTTGCGGCACACCTGCGTGAAAATACACTAAGTTGGACGCGCTACCATTAACATGCACACTGAAACAACGGTTTGACAAGAAACTTTGGACCAATTTACATAGATACGAGGGAAAATTAAAATTTATCATTTTGAGTATGAGGCCAGCGTGCCATACAGAGTCAAATGCTTTCTCTATGTCTAATAGTATCATTCCCGTTGATTTTCCTTGTTCACGGTTTTTTTTTGATGCTATTTGTAATTCTAAGGACTTGGTGGCAAGTACTATGGAAGCGCCGAAAACCAAACTGATCATTCGGGAATATATTCCAGGCTATCGATTTATTTGTTTTATTTATTTTATTATTTTTATTTTCAATAGTTTAATATGTATTTGTTATTCTTTCGAAATCGAAAACATTGTTTTAAGTTATTTTGTTATCTTTGTTTTATGAAATATAAAAATCCCACTCAAGAAAATTACTACTTGTTTTCTTTCAGTACGGAGTTATTCTGTTCGTTCGTGTTTCCGTCTGTCAACGGTCCATTCAATGATCCAAGGACCTCTTTGCAAAATAATATTGAACCCAAAAATAGTGCGCGATTTCTTACGACATTTTGAGAAAACATCTTTTTTGGGGGTTTTTGGGGTTCCAAGGATCTCCCTGTAACATAACTTTGAGCACAGAAAGACTATGCGCTTTCTAATAAAATTTCGGAAAAATATCCTTTTTCCAGGTTTGAATGGCCTTTTTTGTTATCGTGAGGACCTCTCAGTAAAATAACCTATAACACATCTATATCGTGCGGTTTCTAATTACATTTTGCAAAAAAGTCCTTTTTCCAGGATTAAAGAACCATTTTTGTTGTTGCAAGACCTTAGCAAAAGAACATATATGTACATACATATATAAAATAGGGACTTGCAAGAATCCATAGAAGACTGAAAGCAGACTTAAAATCAATCAAAAGACTTAAAGCATTCAAAAGACTTAAAAGCAGTCAAAATACTTACAGTTAAATGAATGCAGTCAAAAGACTTACTGACTGCAAAAAAAAAAGACTTTAAAAGACTTACAACTTACTTAAAGAATGCAACAAGTCAAAAAGTACTGCATTCTTTTAACTTACAGTCAATTGACTGCTTTTTTTACTTGCCCATTCACAATCTTCAAAATGACTGCTGAATGTTGTTTTGTAAGTTAAAGTATTATGGTTAAGTTTAACTTACATTCAATTTTTTCAGTCATAGGCTTAAACTTATCTGAATGCAGTACCAAAGTAATGCATTCATTCACAACTCTGGAAATAAAGTAATGGACTTGGCCGGGATTCGAACGCACGACCTTCCATTCAGTAAGCAAATACAATACTACTGCACCTATGCCACCCGCTGCCTGGTGGGCAGCTGATGCCCTTTATGGAAGTGAGCGACTCTAACAGCTCCCCTTTAGCTTGATTTCCCGTGCATTCTCCCGGTGAGATACAAGCGAGCGGCTTATTCGCTACCGAGGGAGTGCACGAGGAAACGTTAGCTGTTTGTATGCCTTTCGACTTAGCGTCTGATGCGATCACTCGATGTCCCGATGTGCTAGCGCCCTTCGTAGACATGGGTGGTCCCATCAGCTCTCTTGCACCCGATGTGCTCGGTTCGTCCATAGCGCAGCTACGAGCGAGCGGCTCATTCTCCGCCAATGCCAAACTTCGCACAAATTCTTGGGCTTTTCTAAGTCTAAGGCGGTCCTGCTCTCCTAATTCAGTCTTTTTGCCTAATCTCCAAATGGTCATCCTACTTGTTTTTCGCCTATTGCGGATGGGCGCAGTCGATGAC